>SNQJ01S0198853.1:12198-24100 GCA_010110895.2 Picea sitchensis
CCAACCCTTAACATGGTTGGATTTTTTGTCCCCGCAGGTTTCGAACCGGTGACTTTAACATCACGGAGTGGCTTAACAACACACTCCGTCACCGACTGTCCTACACCTCGGGGACGTTTTCTGTTTTCTAATTATAAATCTAATAAAAATTGAATTAACTAAGTTATGAAACAAGGATGTACAGATGGTCAAAGCCAATCTGAAACTTTCCTTCTTCACTAATATAAAAATAAACTAAAATGCATTAAAATAAAGCTAACCTAAGTTTTATATCATGTCTATGTCTTCTGTACAATCCAATATTCCAGCTATTATGTCTGCAAGAAAAATCTATGACAGGCTTATGATGATGCCTCCGGAACAAACTCTAGATGTTTGTCGGAAGCCATTATATGAGACCAAAATAATAGACAGTTATACATTATGATCTTATAATTATGAACAATCACATGTAATCTAAATCTTAATGTAAAATGTTCATGTTATCAATCAACTAACATCAGATAAAGATCATGATCCTAAAATTGATATGATGATAATAGAGATAATGAATTGAAACAACAAATTAAAGGAAAAATTTAAAATATAAAATAAAATGGAAAATCACATGTCATGGAGACTAAAGCTACACATCACATCTACTTTTCCAAAATAAAAGAGACAGAACATAGACTGGACAACATTCACATAGGACTAAAGACGAATTGCTACAAGCTATTCCATTAAGTTCTGTAAGTCATTTGTCCATAATTTGTTCTAGGCAAAGATGTCTCTATAGTTCTAGCCATCCTTTTTAAATCCCAACAAAGAGTATCGATCCCATATCTTAAGATAGGGTCAGAGCTCACAAAATAATATCGGTTTTAACAACATATTTGAGTTTGTTTGACAACATGATAAATCAACATAAAATAGCATGAGTTTGTTTGTAATGATCTTTTTCTAATACTATTTAACAGATACAAAACAAATTCTGTTCAAAATTGGTTCCATGCCACATAACTGAAGCAGATCAGGATCTACTTTCTCCATATTAATCCTTGATTTATGAACTGGAAACTTCTTTGACAAATTTAGGTGAAATCTGGAAAATTTCACTTCAAAGAACAACCCGTACCTGTGAAATAATTCACTATTTCTGGAATTTGCTTGAGCATAAGTTGAAGCAACCCGTTCTGCAAAATGGGTTTTCGACGATTTCTCAAAATGCTTCACCGTTTTCCTGTAATGTGCCTCGCAATATTATCTCTCCAGTCTGTTGTGGACGAAATCTTGAAACATCAACCTTGAAGATTCACTTGCAGATCCTAGAATATGTTGTTTCTGGAGAAACCCTTCTAGGTTTAGGTAAATAGACCTTTTTCCCAGGTGTTTTTTCAACGGTTTCCTAGAATTCCTCTTTGTTTGATTGTAAATGGCGTTCAAAACCCGCTCCCTGTGGAATGACGAGAATCCACAAAGCTACTATTTTTTGCTCCTTCTTTGATGTGAGAATAGACAAACAGTTCATGATCTGGTTGCATATCTAGTTTGACATAAAGGAAAATCACATGCTTCACTTCATTTCGTAGGGCACAAGAATATCCTCGAGCTTATCACCGGGTCAAAAAAACACACCTTACTCCTGAAAAATAATCACTGAAAATAGAATTAATTAAACATTGACTATTAAGAGGATAGCCATAGAATCGTAGTCAATATTTGCATCACCATTTAGATATCTATTGATCGCAAAGCCCAACACATCAATCATTTAACTATTTTAATCATGGTTGCGAGTGTCATTGGTGTCTAAAACATGGATGTTTCAATATGATCCCAATCTTAAATGAGAGTGACATGTGCAATGGTAACCATATCAACAAAGTGCCGATGATGTTTATGGTGTGTTGGCTCAAAATTCATTGTTCACAGTTCGAAAGTTTTAACCCCACATATAACATGTGTTTTTTCCATAAGAATACTATGTTGAGTTCCAACCAATTCAAACATATGATAATTCAAGCATCGAAATAAAGGTTGAGATAAGGTGGTTCTATACTTGGTCTTACAATATTAAGTGAGATCATTACAGCCTTATGGAGGCATTAGCATCATCCAACCCTCGTGTCATTTGATAATTATTGATGACCCAACTTTGTTATACAAAATGGGTTATGTAGGATGTCATTAATAATAAAATTTCAAACATTCTATGTTATAATAACTAGATCCTTTTGATATCATTCAAAGCTTGTCATAAAAGGTCATGTAAATCATTTCAAACCAGTCTCTTAACAAAAGAGTTTCAAATAACCAAATTCTGTAGCCTGCTTTTAATCAATCATGCAACCTTCTAGAAACACAATACATGAGCCATAAAAAATTCTGGAAACACAAATCATCCAAGCCATTCTTAAAGTTCACAAGAAACAATGACATACAATCGACAAATTCAATAAAAGGTAGTGAAAAATTCCCAAATCATGAAGTTCGTCCGTTGGCATAAAAAATCTGTAGAAAACGAAATGAAATGGCATTTGAATTTCATGTTGGAAGTCATGAAATTCAAATTGGACAAAAGGAAGGAATACAACATCAAGACCACTCTCAAAATTAATGTAAACCATACAAACAACAATCTATAAATGATAACAATAAAGAAGATCATATATACCTGCCAAACAATGAATTTTAAAAATCTCATATTGTAAATTAAGTTATTCACAAAAATACCGAAAACATGAGATGGTTGTTGGGCTGCCAACAATGTTGACTCACTGGGAGAAGAAGTTATCTCTGCATCATCAGAACTTTATATCAAGGAACATATGAATCATAAATAATTATTAGAAACAATTGAATGACAGATCAAGCATATCGACAATAACTTAGAAAAAATAACAGAGCCATAGCATTGGATAAAGTTCTGTCCAAAAAATTGTAATCCAATATCTTGTTTCGATCACAATGGTACCGATGTTTATACAGATAACTCTAATACCATTGAAAGGGCCACTACTGCCAGTAGGCATCTATAGCCTCGGCAGGGATGCCATTTAACCCACTCTAGTACTCCTATCCCGTCCAAGAGTTGTCCATATATGATAAGAACATCTTCACACTTGATCAAATTAAAAGACATACTTGATAATCTTCTCAAACCCCACATTACTTCGCTACCAACAGACCTATTCAGTACCCCGATGAAGTTGCCTTGATACCATGAGTGCATTTACCCACTTCCAGCAGACGTGTTCAGTGTCCCAATGGGTTTGCAAAGACTTCCCACACATTGTAGTTCTTACAACTCTCTAGAATTTGTTTATAAATTTGCAAAAACTTCATGATATTCAAGAGAGCGGGGTGATACTGAAAATCTCATAGTTTGGAAAAAGTTTGATCATTTACAAATTATTTTTCTATATTGATGAATTCCATCATGATTTGGACAGTTAGATTTCCGTAAGAAATCATCTCTAGGATGGGGAAGTACACTGAGTTGTTCTCATTAAAACAGGGGCAATGTTAGAAGTTTGTTAAGGATAATCACGTTTTCCTGTGATTTTAATGAGAAACCAAGAACATTGTTTGAATAAAAACTTCCTTCTGCTGTTTTGAGTTTTAGCACTTATTGCTCAGGTGCCTAAAAATTTATCAACTGCTGCTAAAGAATAAGAGTTCTAATTCCTTTCAACAAATGAAATGGTAATACAGACACAATTATTCATAAAACAAATCAAAATCAAGACAAAATGAAAAGAACCAAAACCAAAAACAAAAAAAAAGGAAATTAAAAATATTCACAAGAGGGTGGATCTGAAATCGTCAAACGAAATATCTCTTGAAAGAGACTAAAAGAAAAAGAGAAAAATCCTTATTAATATGGGTGCAGTCCTACTCGGGGCACCTTTGGTTAGGGTAGAATTTACAGTCCAGATTTACTTATCTCTTTGCTTTTCATTTACAAATTTCATGATGATTCTGCGTTTTTTGAAAGGAAATGTTCAACGAAAAGATGAGAGAAAAGGGTCAAAGTGGACTTCCCTGACAATAGTCATATTATGGTTCTATTGGTGCACCCACTTGTGTTCACAACTACATTATTAAAAAGAGAAACAATGAGAAATAAAACTAAAACAAAATCTACTCCTAAACCTACCCTAACTACTAAACAAATCAAAATGCTAAGTAAAATCATGCTTCCAATGTAGCCATTGGAGTAACACCAACCTTGCAATGTAAACAAAATAAAATATTACTAACACGGATGGTAGTACATTGAAAACTTACAAAAATATATCATACTTACCTTTATCATCATCATTTAAAAACAAAGCAAGCATGGCCTTACCATTCCCTTGCAACCTTTTGATGTATGAATCCTCCAACCATTCTACAATGTTGTCATGATATGGGTCATTATGGCATGGATGAGTGTAAGTAAGTTTGGAAAACTTGTCAATATTATGGGGCAATGACATAACCATCAGCCAAGGATGAAGTGCCCCATTCTCCTGACAATTCTCCAAGTGTTCATTAATTTCTTCACATGGAGTATCTAAAAGAAATATGTCATGCTTACTTCCTAGATATTTAGGTAAAAACAAAGCAAGCACAACTTTATCTTTATTATGAAGATTTTATATATACGAATATTCAAGCCATCCTAATATCCTGTCATAAAAATTAGGATGCAAACTATGACTTTGATGAAACAAATATATCAATGGGGAACACATCATAAGAGGATTCATGACATCAATTAGATCATTGTTTTGAATGCTTCCTTTGACGAGATTGATCGTTTCAAAATGTGAAGCACAAAAATTAAAATTCAAAGTAATCAAAGAATGAATATGCAATGTAGAATATTTGATCTCCATAATAATGAGCATATTGTATTTTTCAAAAATGAATTGTGTAAAATCATCTTGGAACCTGTGTTTTTCCCACGCGAGTGATGAAAGTGAAAGAGCGTTGAATCCAACTTCATAAATGTTATGTTTGGAATTAGTTTCACCAAATTTTGGCATATCAAAAAGATTTGATTGTGGTGGAAAAGAGTAAGATACCGTGGGTAAAGCATCACGTCCACCAAAATCTAAGAAGAGATCAGGATATAAAGAGTAAAAGGAATGAGAAATAAGCACATGAAAAGAATATCTTGAGCTATGATATTTAACAATGGTATTCTCAAGACACTCTTCACTTGCCTTAAAACTTTCACTCTGTTTTGGTGATAAGTCCTTCAACATAACATGATCGTCTAAATTTGCCTCATGTATGATAGATAATTCAAAACTTTTGTGACAAACATCTAATCTTTCCTGTGGATAAGTTACATTTTAAGGATGAAGGTTTAAGGTTTCTTCTTCCAATTTCAGATTTACATCGCTAATCAGTTTCATTGGGATGTTAGAATGCTTAAGATCATTTGTGTCACCTAAGTGTTCTTCAATAACTAAATTTAAGTACTGATTAGAGAAAGAGTTAGGAGAATGAGAACATTCACCTTGACCCAACATCAAATATTCTTCCACGATGGTCGAGGAGTGAAAATACAATGATCTAGAGGAAAAACCAATTTGATTGACAGTAAGAACCTTTTCAATAGATTCTACCCCCCTTGCTTGTTCAAAATTTTTGGATGGATTCCTCTCATCCCGCGAACAAAATTCTTCTCGCAATTGAGTGATAGGATTTGTAACTGGTTTGTCATTCACGATTGAATATGACTGGATGAAAGGGAAACAAGCATCATAGAGGAGATTTAGTACAAATGACATGTCATCAAGATTAAATTTATAGAGAACATGATGGATTCTTGTTGAAAATCCTTCTGGAGATGAATTTCCATTGATTAGAAAAGTCTGGAATTCTTCACATAATTGATTGTAATCATAGATTTCAAAAGCATCTAAAAATTCCTCTACAAATTGAAACCAATAAAAAATGTGATATGATGGAAAAGACTCAAACCAATGTTTAATACGACCCCTAAAAGTAAAAGCGAACAATCTGCACAAAACTTTTAAATCAGAAATATCATGTTTGATGCATTTGCACCAAAAATTGTTAAGGTGGTCTTTAGCAGATACATCCCCCCCACCATCAAAGGTGAGTTTGGACAAGCGAGAGACTGTCTCGTTGGGAACATCAGGTAATGAGAAGTGGAAAGCATGTTCTAACACAGTGATTTGGGGAGCCATGGGGAAATTAAATACATTCGAAATAAGCCTCATACAAGGTCATCTTGTCATTCTTCCCTCCTTATAGCGCCATTTTTTGACGAGAAAATTTGACAGGCTGTCAACTGGAAGAACAAGTCCGGTCTGGGGTTGTCTAAATAACCCAATCCGTTTGGTGTAACCTGTTCTGATGGGCTTAATGGTTCCATTAGCCAATCTAAGGTCCTAAAAAAAAGAATAAAATAAACTAAATAATGTTAAAAAATATGATATATATATATATATATATACTCTAATCTAATTATTTACAAATGTATTTCAGCAGAAAGATGAATATGAATATGTCATTTATAAATAGAATTTACAGGTTGCAAGTTTTAATGAAAGCCTTGCAAAATCAATGTAAAGGTAATTGTTTTCAGAAGTAGATAAAGAAAGCACATTTTTGTATTTTCTGTTTTCTAATTATAATTCTAATAAAACTTGAATTAACTAAGTTATGAAATAATGATGTATAGATGGTCAAAGCCAATTTGAAACTTTCCTTCTTCACTAATAGGAAAATAAACCAAAATGCATTAAAATAAAGATAACCTGAGTTTTATATCATGTCTATGTCTTCTGCACAATCCAATATTCTAGTTGTTCTGTCTGTAAGAAAAATCTAAGACAGGCTTATGATGATGCCTCCGGAACAAACTCTAGATGTTTGTCGGTAGCCAGTATATGAGAAAAAAATAATAGACAGGTATATACTATGATCTTATAATTATGAAAAAACACATGTAATCTAAATCTTAATGTAAAATGTTTATGTTATCAATCAACTAACATCAGATAAAGATCATGATCCTAAAATTGATATGATGATCATAGCGATAATGAATTGAAACAAAAAATTAAAGACAACATTTAAAATATAAAATAAAATGGAAAATCACATGTCATGGAGACTAAAACTACACATCACATCTACTTTTCCAAAATAAAAGAGATAGAACATAGACTAGACAACATTCACATAGGACTAAAGCCAAATTGCTACAAGTTGTTCCATTAAGTTATGTATGTCATTTTTCCATAATCTGTTCTAGGAAAAGATGTCTCTATAGTTCAAGCCATCCTTTTTAAATCCCAACAAAGAGTATCGATCCCATATCTTAAGATAGGGTCAGATCTCACAAAATAATATTGGTTTTAACAACAGATTCGAGTTTGTTTGACAACATGATAAATCAACATAAAATAGCATGAGTTTGTTTGTAATGATCCTGTTCTAATACTATTTAATAGATAGAAAACAAATTTTGTTCAAAATTGGTTCCATGCCACATAATTGAAGTAGATCAGGATCTGCTTCCTCCATATTAATCCTTGATTTATGATCTGGAAACTTCTTTGACGAATTTAGGTGAAATCTGGAAAATTACACTTCAAAGAACAACCTGTACCTGCAAAACCATTCACCATTTCTGGAATCTTCTTGCGAGTGAGTTGAAACAACCCGTTCTGCAAAATGGGGTTTCGACGGTTTCTCAAAATTCTTCACCGTTTTCCTATAATGTGCCCCACAAAATTACCTCTCCAGTGTGTTGCGGACAAAATATTGAAACATCAGCCTTGAAGATTCACTTGCAGATCCTAGAATATGTTGTTTCTGGAGAAACGCTTCTAGGTTTATGTAAATAGAACTTTTTCCTAGGTGGATTTTAAACGATCTCCCATAATTCCTCTTTGTTTGATTGTAAATGGTGTTCAAAAACCGCTCCCTGTGGAATGACGAGAATCCCCAAACCTGCTATTTGTTGTTCCTTCTTTGATGTGAGAATAAACAAATAGTTCATGATTTGGTTTCATATCTAATTTGACATAAAAAAAACCCACATGCTTCACTTCATTTCGTAGGGCACAAGAATATCCTCGAGCTTATCACCGGGTCAAACAAATACACCTTACTCTTGAAAAATAATCAATGAAAACATAATTAATTAACCACTAACTATTAAGAGGATAGCCATAGAATCGTAGTCAAGATTTGCATCACCATTTAGATATCTATTGATCACAAAGCCCAATGCATCAATCATTTAACTATTTTAATAATGGTTGTGAGTGTCATTGGTGTCTAAATCATGCATGTTTCAATATGATCCCAATCTTAAATGAGAGTGACATGTGCAATGGTAACCATATCAACAAAGTGCCGATGATGTTTATTGTGTGTTGGCTCAAAATGCATTGTTCACAGTTCGAAAGTTTTAACCCCACATATAACATGTGTTTTTGCCATAAGAATACTAAGTTGAGTTCCAACCAATTTGAACATATGATAATTCAAGCATCAAAATAAAGGTTGAGATAATGTGGTTCTATACTTGGTCTTACAATATTAAGTGAGATCATTACAGCCTTATGGAGGTGTTAGCATCATCCAACCCTCGTGTCATTTGATAATTATTGATGACCCAACTTTGTTATACAAAATGGGTTATGTAGGATGTCATTAATAATAAAATTTCAAACATTCTATGTTATAATAACTAGATCCTTTTGATATCATTCAAAGCTTGTCATAAAAGGTCATGTAAATCATTTCAAACCAGTCTCTTAACAAAAGAGTTTCAAATAAACAAATTCTATAGCCTGCTTTTAATCAATCATGCAACCTTCTAGAAACACAATACATGAGCCATAAACAATTCTGGAAACACAAATCATCCAAGCCATTCATAAAGTTCACAAGCAGCAATGACATACAACAGACAAATTCAATAAGAGGTAGTGACAAATTCCCAAATCATGAAGTTCGTCCATTGGTGTCAAAACTCTGTAGAAAACGAAATGAAATGGCGTTTGAATTTCATGTTGGAAGTCATGAAATTCAAACTGGACAAAAGGAAGGAATACAACATCAAGACCACTCTCAAAATTAATGTAAACCATACAAACAACAATCTATAAAGGATAACAATAAAGAAGATCATATATACCTGCCAAACAATGAATTATAAAAATCTCATGTTGTAAATTAAGTTATTCATAAAAATACAGAAAACATGAGATGGTTGTTGGGCTGCCAACAAAAGGCCACTATGTAGAAGGTATTACACATAGGATTATGGTGGCCAACAGTTCATAGGGATGCCAAGGAGTACTTTCAGAATTGTGATGTCTGTCAAAGAGTTGGAAATCCATCCAAGAGGGATGAGATTCCATTGATACCTAAAGTAACTTTGAAAGTATTTGATAAGTGGGATGTAGACTTTGTAGTACTTATTAATCCACCATCAAGAAGATCCGGTGCTAGATATATTATTACAACGAAAAAATATTTAACTAGATGGGTTGAGACAACAACAGTGAAGGATTGCAGTGCAAAGACTGCATTGTGATTTTTATTTGAACACATAGTGACAAGATTTGGATGCCAAAGAATTTTGATGAGTGATCAGGGGACTCACTTTATCAATAGTATAATCCAGACAATGCTTGAAGAATTTGAGATACATCATCATAATAACACTCCATATAATCCTCAGGTGAATGGGACAATAGGAGAATTTAACAAGATATTGGAGAATACCTCGACAAATATTTTTAATGTGAATAGAGATAACTGGGATTTGAAAGTACCAACAATATTATGGGCCTATATAAATACATGCAAGAAGCTAAAAGGGCAGACACCTTTCAGGTTGGTGTATTTACATAAAGCAATAGTTCCTTTGGATTATTTGATACCAAGTCTATGCATTGCATCTATTACATATATGATATAAAGAGGTGCAACACATGAAAGATTGGTTGAACTCATGGAATTTGAAGAAGACAAGATCATAGCTGGTTTCCATCAAGAATTGAATAAAGAAAAGGATAAATCTTGGCATGACAAACATATTAAGAATAAGAAATTTAAAGTAGGAGATTTGGTTCTCCTCTATGATAGTAAATACGTGCAACACCTAGGGAAGATTAGAATGCATTGGCCAGGGCCATATGAGATAAAGTTTTTCACAGATGGAGGTGTTGTGAAACTGAAGGACTTAACAGTGAAGGAAATGCAGAGAATGGTGAATGGTAGTCGACTGAGACTGTATAGGGAAAATTGAACTACTGACCCTCAGTAGTTGTAGTGCAAAAGTTAAACTTGTACATAAGATATATATTAGGAAGAAAAAGAAGAAAGGAAAAGAAAAAGTACAAAAAAAAACATGAAGAAAAAACTAGAAAAATGAGAAAAATCCAAAAATAAGTAGGTAGATGGATTAGTGGTCGACAGATAATTGGAGGATACAACACACAAAAAAAGTTAAGAAATAGAATGACAAAATAGCACAATAGAATAGATAAATACGCAACAAACAACAAGATGGTGTGATAAGAAGTGAACTTACTACATGCGAGACAACTATGACAGAAGGAAAGTCCAATGTGCTAGAGAAATATGACAATAGAAAAATATTGCGCATCGAAAAAATGAAATCGCCGGGAAAAGAAAAACTGGCCACTAGAAAAATGAGGCGCAAAATGAAAAATTATGACAGTGAAGGAAGTGTGACTGGTAAGATTTGGAGCATTTATGACAACACTATACAAACAATAATTGTGTCCGACAAGCCACATTGTGACTGACTTCAAGCGAACGCAGAGCTAAGGAGTGAAAAGATAAGAATGAACAAGAAGGAAGTCAATGATATTTCCAAGCAAACCCAGACAATATTCAAGTAATATGGCACCACCAAAGATCGATGCTCCTAGTAGGACAACGAGGAAAACATGCAGCAACACAAGGTTGCCACATGAGCCAACAATGGAAGTGGAAAAACCTACGCAACCAGACAGAGTGGTGGATGTGGACACCATTCCTTCCCTGGTCATTGAAGAAATGATCCCTACAGTGGTGGAGGAGTAGGAGCCAACCCTTGTGACAAAACAAATGAAGATTGACCCTTAGATCATGGCAGAGGAGAAAAACCCGACACAACAACCCAACAGGGAAATAATCCACCAAACAAATGAAGAAGATGAGGAACAAACTGAGTCCAATGAGCTAAGGGTTCAATCTTCTGCAAAGGCAGTGAAACAGGAGAAAATACAATTCAAGGAGATCACAAATAATTAGGATTCTGGTGAAAAAGAGGAAGAGGAAGAGAAAATGCACTATGAGGTAGGGCCCTTAAGTGCACCAACAAAGTGGACTCTCTTGATTTCTACGTCCATTGGACTATGTGTTAGCATTTCTGACATGCAGATTTTCACCCAGGACATTTGCCTCATCGTCATAGGGGTCTTCTGCATCATCCATGATGGAAATTTTCTCAGTCCAACAAAGGCTAGGGCTCCGTTCTGTGTGATCATAAGTATACCGACAAAAACTAAACCCTCACTTCTTTTCCGAGCTTTCCAATAACTGTGAATTTTCTCAAAACGGATATCAGTGCTGGAAGTTATAAGCTCTAGCAGGTCACTGCTTTTTATGCGTCTGTGACTTGTGGTAGCAACATTAAATTCCAGATTGAGCTGCAAATTGTGTACAATAACATTTTTTAGGCAACCTTAGTAAAACATCCTTATCATTTAATGTTGATATAGTCCTAACTTGCATGTCATACGTAGTGTACTGTGTAATATGATTCATTCTCCCTTGTCGTTATTAACTCAATGTAATTTCATGTCGTTTATGAATTCGCGGGGTGGGGGGTGAGATCTGGGAGTGAAGTGTTAAATTTTCA
>SNQJ01S0198854.1:0-23932 GCA_010110895.2 Picea sitchensis
GTTTCATGTAGTATTTCACACCGATGAGATGATCATGAAGTTATGTCTATGGAAGATAGCCCATGGGATGATGGGCATCATCATTCTATGCTCTTCCTAGAATCTGAGACCATAGAGAGTTACCAACGGATTTCGAATCTGTCTATTGTTGTTACTATTTCCCCTGTTCCTGAACCAACACACGATGTTTTGTAGAAGGGAACCTAGGAAATATTTCACCCACCATCCCTCTAGTTATTTCAATTAAACCCGGAATCATGGAAAATGTTCATATCGGTGCCTCATGTTCTACTGATGATATCTGAATTTACAAGGCCATTTTCCAAGAATTCCATGATGTTTTTGTCGGGATTTACGAAGAGATGCATGGAATTGATCCATATATTATTGTACATAAGATTAAGACTTACCTAGATGCTAAACCCGTTCGAAAGAGACTTCTCCCAATCCATCCACGCAAAGTTGTTTCTATTAAACTCGAAGTTGAAAAACTTCTTAAAGTCAGTTTTGTGTATCCTGTGGCTTTGACTGATTGGGTGTCTAATCTTATTCTGGTTACAAAGAAACAAGGCATGATTTTTGTTTGTGTAGATTATAGGGATATCAACAAGGCTTGTCCCAAAGATAATTAACCAACCCCTTTCATTGACCATTTCATTGACGATTGTGTCGGGAGTGAAATATTCTCTTTGATGGATGGTTTCTTCGGCTATAATCAAATCAATATTTTGCTCGCAAATCAACATAAGACTACTTTTATTTTCCCTTGGGGGACCTTCGCATACCGAAAAATCCCTTTTGGTCTCAAGAATGCTGGTCCGACTTTTCAATGCGCTATGTCTTATGATTTTCATGATATTAATCACATTGTACAACCTTACCTAGAAGATTTATCGGCGCATTCCATGCATCTTCAAGATCATTCGACACACTTACGATCCATTTTCCTACGCTATTGCTATTATCACATACGATTGAATCCACATAAATGTGTTTTTTGTGTGGAGTCTGGACGAATTCTTGGTTTTATCGTTTCTACACATGGGATTAGGGTGGACCCTCTAAAGGTTGAAGCTATTCTCAATTTGCCTCCTCCTTCTACCTTACGCCAACTCCAGAGTTTGCAAGGGAAGGAAAAAAATTTACGTCGATTCATCCCCAATTATGTTGAGTTAACGAAAGGTTTTACTTGACTTCTTAAGAAGAGTCACAACTTTTTATGGGATGACACTTTCAGCAAAGCCTTTGAAGCTTTGAAACTTTCCTTAACTCGTACACCACTCTTATTTCCTCTCGATTATAGTCGAGATTATTTCTTATACTTAGTTTCTTCGGAATCTACCATCTCTATGGTTCCAGTCCAAGAGGGTGATTCACATGATGAACATGTTATCTACTATTTGAGTTGGAGTCTCACGACCACCGAAACCAAATATATGCATGTGGAGAAACTGGCCTTGGCAGCTATTCAAGTTGTTCAACGTTTTCGTAATTATATCTTATTGTGCAAAACCACAGTCATTTTCGATTGCAACCCTATGCAACACATCCTTAATTGACAATTGTTGGGGGAAAAATACTCCAAATGGATAGTGATTCTCCAGGAGTTTGATTTGGAGTTTGAGCGAGCCAAGTCAAAGAAATCTTTGGTTTTTTTCGAGTCGATATGTGACCTTCCCTCCATTGAAACAGAAACTATGGAAGAGGATTCATTTCCTGATGAGTCTATCTTTCTAATTATTTATGATGACATATGGTATGGATACATTATCATTTATCTCCAAGACCAAACTTTTCGGCCTGATCTTTCTAGTGTATATTGTCGTCGTATTTGGTATCAAGTCTGTCAATACATTATCTTTGGTAATACCCTTTACCGTTGTGGTATTGATTCCATATTTCATCGATGTCTAACCTATGATGAAGCTGAGAAATATTTAAATGATTGTCATTCTAGAGCATGTGGCGGTCATATGTCTGGGTATGCCGCTTCCCAAAATATCTTACGAGCTGGTTACTTATGGCCTTCAGTGTTTAAGGATTGCATTATTGTCGTCCAGAAATGCCACGCTTGTCAAATGTATAACAATAAGATCTGATCTCATCTTTCTCCTCTTTACCCTATAGTTTCCATTGGTCCATTCACTAAATGGGTTATTGACTTCATGACATGTAACCCTCACTCGGTCGGGGGGCATGGATACATTATCGTAGTCATGGATTATTTCACTAAATGGGCCAAGGTGATGCCTACATTTGATAATATCGGGAAAACTGCAACGTTGTTCATATTCAATCATATAATTACTATATTCGGTGTCCCTCAAGCCATCGTCACTAACCATGGTAGTCATTTTTTCAATTTCATGATGTTTAAACTTACCGAGAAGTTGGGTCTTCGACATGAAAACTCAACACCTTACTATACAAAGTCCAATGGCCAAGTTGAAGCAATCAACAAATTTCTTACTACTATGCTTTGATGGATGGTAGGAATTCACAAGTCCAGCTAGCACACAATGCTCTTCTCGACGTTATGGGCCTATCGGACATCCATTAAATCTTCCATGGGGTTTACACCTTTCCAATTAGTATATGGTATCAAAGTTATTATGTCGATTGAATGTGAAATCCCATATTTGAAACTAGTTGTCGAACTTCTCCCTAACACCTTTGTCGAAGAGGAACATCTCTTGTATATTATGCAACTAGACAAGACTCGTCGTGATGTTGCCTTAGTCATTGAAACTCAAAAGAAACATGTCAAATCACAATACAACAAGCATGTCAAACCACGTGTTTTTTCTGAGGGTGATTTTGTTCTCCTTTACGAACAAGATCATGACTTATTAGGGGCCGGTAAATTTGAGCCTATGTGGCATGGCCCTTATATCGTTAAATGATTGTTGGAGAAAGGGGCTTATGAGCTGGTGGATTATGATGGAATTCCTTTGAATGAACCCAGAAATGGGCTTTACTTGAAGAAGTATTATGCTTAAACTATTTTTTCATGAGTGCTTTGTATTTTTAGTGTATCATACTCTAGTGTGTTTTTTTCATTTTTGTTCCGCCTTTTAGCTACTTACCTTGCATTGTGCTTGGTTTCTAGATGTTGGTGTCTTCGCTACCCTATATCGGCTTTGTTGATGGTGCTAGTCGTAGTACTCAAAACCTAGTGTCTGTTGCATGGGAAATCTATGCACCTAAGGATGAGTTGATCATTCTACATGGTGTTTTCCTTGGTCGTGCTATTAATAATATCGCAGAGTACAGTGCAGTTATCAAGTTATTAACTGACACCATTTCATTTGAAATATGTCATATTATTGTACAACTTGATTCACAGTTAGTAGTGTTGCAATTGAGTAACATTTATTCCATCTGAAGTCCTACTTTGTTACAAGTATACTTAAGAATTCGCCTCTTGGAAATGCATTTTGATTCTATTGAGTATCAACATATTCCTAAATGTCTAAATACATTGACAGATGCATTGGCTAATTATGTTTTAGATAGACATTTACACAATTTATAAATCCAAACACACTTTTTAAAAAAGACAAGTAAACCGGTAGGAACTTTATATTAATACGTTAGAAGTTACAAAAAGTGTTTATCCTAAGACCAAAATATCAAAATAGTGAATCTCATGGCTTCATATACAAAAGAATCAAGGATGGTGCTCGTTGTAACAAACTATTGTCCATGCCACTCTATGGAGCAGTTGACCAATAGATGTCGATACGCCAATTGTATGGCATTGGTAGCTCTGAGGTAGTTCATCCACCATGATATCAGGGATGTTCATGGTTAATCCCTCTAGGTTCTTCTCGATCTCCTCGAGATCCTCACAAGCCACTCCTTGACCCACCACAACATACATCTCTCCTTGCCTCTGAATGGGAGATGATCCTAGAGGACGATAAGGAACCACATATGCATTATTGAGAGCACTTGATTAGTCTTGGATAAATGAAAAAAACATTTTATAATTAAAATATCAAAAACATCATATAATGAAAAATTTCTTCTTACCTATGTCTCCCCACTAAAATCCCTCAGATAGAGCTAAGTCAAGATCCCCATGTAAGTATGTCCTGGTGTAAGCATATTCTTCCACCATGATTAGTTGATCTCTCAGCCATTGGAAGAAAGCTTCGTTATATTTGACGATAGGCACACCACCATGACGATCCATAAAATCCACCCATCTTTTCATAAGTGGATCTTGTGGAGCGGGTATGCCCCACTCCACCTGTAGACGTAGGATAGGGACCCTCTCTAGGAAGAAGGATACTAAAATGGATCCATAGCCAAATTGTTTCAACCAACCATTCTGACACTTGTCAGTTGCTTCTTCATGTTCTTCAAGAAACCCTTGCACCAATTGAAGACCCAGGGCTCCATACACTTTATAGCGTACTGAAAGTGGCTTTGTAAATCCATGTGGGGAGCCACACCCCCTACCATCTGGGTGATAGTATAGAAGATGATTATGTTAGCCTCTTTCTCATATACAATCATTAAATCTCAGTATACCACCTTTGTATATTTTACATACTAGGATATAGTTGTTATCCTAAATGTGTTTCTAGATTCCTATATTGTCTCCTCCTACCTTATATCCTGATGAGGTGTCGATGTGAGAACAATTGAGGTGTTTTTATTATTGTATTATATATTTGTATCATTTTCCATGATGGCTTGAGTCATTTTCCACCAATCTTCTTGTCCTAATATTCTTATGTTCAATTTCTTCAATTTTTATCAGAGCTCCTTTGTTCTTAAAGGCCTGGTAGTGTTGAGAGCCATGATAGTTGGCCTGGTAGTCTTGAGAGTCGTGACAGTCGTGACAGTTTTTCATGGAAGCCAAGGATTTTGGATGTTGACAAAAAAAAAGCTAAAGAGTACTTGTTGCCTTTTCACCAAGAAGGACACGAGCATGATGCATTTGAATGCAATACTTCAATCAATTAAATCAATCAAATCAATCTCCTCCCTCTCACATGTTAGATATGATGTTTCTTTCAGAAAGATAAATCATTGAGTGCTTTCTATGGAGGAATGGGAGCAGGAAACAAAAATCAAAGTGAGCATGTTCAAATCCAATGTGAGGCATTGAGAGACGGAGAACGATTTGGTCTAAAACTTAGGTACACTATTTTCTATCATTTCACTATTATATGTGAGTTCATGTTATGAAATCTATTTTGTGTTGTGTATCAGTCCTTTGGGATTATAGTTACATACAGTGCCTACACAAAATTACCGTAAGCATTTCCAGGAATTATGGTTTTCAATGCTATGTCTAATGCCAAACTAGACTTGGCTTTAGGGTTTACTTTATTAAAAAATATCCTATCAGATATCGCATTGTTGTACATTGTTATAATGATTAAGTGACTAAAGAAGGGCCACTTGATTACTACGACTCCACATTTTTTTATGATCATGTACTGCATGAGAAGATCTCGTGTTGTCGCAGGCCTGATATGTCCTCATCATGAATATGGAAAAGCATTTCATCATTGAATGGAGGGCCGACATCTTATGTTGCAGCTTTTGATGGATCCATAATAGAGGTGAAACAGTTCAGTACCGAGTCTGTCTAACGAATCTTTTGCATATCAACATTTTCATCGAGCTTCGAACCAACCACTTCTTGATTTGGAAGAAAGAAAGAAAATTTCAAGCGAGCGAGTACAAGCGAGCGTGAAACAAAATCAAGAGAGCGATTCAAGTGAGCGAGTTGCAGATAAGCCTTCTTCTGTCGAGTCAAATTGTAATCAGGATCTACCTGCACAAGGAGACATCATTTAGTGTATTGAAATGGCTCAAAATCTAGAATTATTAGAGTTATTGAACACTCTAATAAACACTGTTGAAGGCAATACAGACATACTTAAAAAATAAACTCTTCAATCAATGCTAACTTGTTTTCAAGTGACGCAAGATAAAGTTAGAATTCTTCAATCTCTATCCCAACTATTGAATGATGAAATCAGGGATCTCAAAAATCAACAGCCAGTGAAGTGTTCTGAAATAGTTTTTGTTCAGAACAACCCTCTCTATGATGATTTTTTTTATCAACAGTCAGTGAAGGAGAAACTCAGTAATACAACTCTAGATGCAAACAAAGATGAATCTATTCATGAACCTACTTTTCAATAGTTTTCTTTTGACTTCAATGAAGAAAACCTTTCAATGTTTCAAAAACATGCAGTAAATAAACTTTCACATATTTCAAAGAAACATGTTCATAATACTCTTTCCAAGCCTATCATCAGACCTTGGGAAGAAATCATTTACAACAAGAATAGAACATGACTTGGATATGACAAGGAAGTTACCTTTCATATTCATGATTATTCCAGACCAATCAAGTTCCAAAGTGTTGGATTCCTTCAAGAAGATTCACTTTCACATGTTCCAGTTCAACATCATAATACGACATGCCAACATTGCAATCGATTTGGTCACATGGAGAATCGGTGTTTTTATCTCCATCCTTGCCAGCATTGTGGCAAGCGTAAGCATTCTTCAAACAGATGTTCAACACTGAAGAAACCTGCAAGATTGAAGATTCACTATGAGTGGATTGACAAGATTGAGGATCCACTATGAGTGGATTGATCCTTGGAAATGGTCATCAACAAACAAGCAATTATATAAGTCTTACCAAAGAATTCCACCCCGAGTAAAGACCAATCTTGTATCACATAACATTTTTTGTACCTCGCATAAGTGGTCCCCCTTTATGGCATAGCTTTCATCACACTTCATAGGATGAGAGATAACATGTGGTTTTTCCACATGCCCACTTTGTGTTTTATTCAAATGGAACAAGTATGATATTCTCTTTAGCCTAGAAGGAGGGGTGCCACCATGAACCTCTACACACCTTAAGGGGGAGTTCAAAATTCCAAGGATGATGGTTCATGAAACCACTCATACTTCCTTTTAGCCGAGAGGCAAATCTGATTATGGAATTGAAGATGGTTTTCAGATTGAAAGTTTTGACAACAACAACATCAAGTATGCCAGATGGGTACGAAATTTTCCAAATGGGAACCTGCGGGTCCGATTTGTGCACTGGTAGAATGATGGTTCTATATTGAATCATACACGGGGATGTTGATTTTTAGAGAAATTATGTGGACATTTGATTCACCTATATGGTCATCATTGACTTACCGTGAGGACGATGGATCCCATCAGACAGTAGCTTGGCATTGATTGAGTTTTTAGGCATTTTTTAGGGATGTGTCGGACTAGAAGCCGATTCACTTCTCTTTGTTCGCTCTCATCATATTGGAGTTCACATAAATGAACAAAATTGTTGGCATTCTCGCTCACATGATTACACAATGAGGTTTCCCAGATTTATTAGCATCCAGATTTGGCGGTTCTTCAGGCAGTTCTTCATTGAGGATCAACCTCAGAGATTTCAAAGATGAAGACATGGAGAATACTGCATGGCCGTGGCAATTTGTATATTTCTCTTTTACATACCAGGGATATAGTTAAGCTATCCCAAGTGTGTTTCTAGATTCCAAATTTTCCTCCTCCTACCTTATCTCCCGATGAGGTGTCAATGTGAGAAAAATTGAGGTGGTTTCATTATTGTATTATATATTTGTATCATTAAGATGAATAATGTTGAGAATTATGGCTTGAGGCCTTTTCCGCCAATCTCCTTGTCCTAATATTCTTATGCTCAATTTCTTCGTGTTCTCAATGGTAAATCTTGAACATCCCTAATGGAAACCTTTCCACTATGATTTTCTCTACCTGGCACGCAGTGGTGTGCAACATAATATTCCATGGGTTCTCCACCACCTCTACTTCCCGAGAGTGATACCCGAGAGCCTCGACAATATAACCCCATTAGGAAGTAAATTTAATATATCTCCAAGGTGAGTGTATGCACACCCACATGAAAGGCTTGTTCAATGACATCCCACATGTGGAAAGGATACTCCAACAGTCTCAGTTGGGATCCCATGCCCTAAACTTTAAAGAATTTGAGTAAACCACACTATTGGAGTGCCATGACAGTGCTTGGTTCATTCCCGACAAAGTAATCTTCTTCCTCATGCTCACGCCTCTCCACTCGAGCATTTTGACTAAGGAAAACGTGCCAAGAAACATCAAAGGATGATTAGATTAATCAAAAATCAAAACTTGAAAGTTTTCCTAATCCCATTTTATTTTTTTCAAAATTGAGTTGTGGTCATCATTGTGGGCTTTCATTAGCCGTGAGCCATCGCCATCGCACCTAGTCGTATCCCCGCGGACGATTTGGGATCGCCGTGATTTCAATGAAGTAGAGTGAGCTTCATGATGATCCTCAAAGCCAATGACCTCCAAAATCAACCTTAACTCACCCTAAACCATTAAGAATAAAATTTTAAACCATGAAAAGAGAAAGGCGCAAGAGATTACCTTTTTGATGAAAGTGATTTGTGAAATGGTCCACAAGGCGCTCCAGAATCGATGCTTTAAATTTGGAAGAAAATGAGGGTCTTGAGCACTATTTGGGTGAAATTGCAAAACGAAATGGTGTAAATGGGTTATTTTGACTTATTTTATTACTTTTTACCATTTTTATTGCAAATTAAATTATTTTTGAATATTCTACCAAGATGCCCCAAGTCTAATGAATCCCTTGCAAAAGTGTTTCTATTATAGGTTGAGAGATCTAAGAACCATACGTTTGATATGGATCCACCATTTTTGGTCGCTTTTGTGTGTTTTTCTTATGTACATATACTTTAGGGTTTTAAGAAAACTTCGAAGCACAGCCTAATTTTTCTCACGCCGCAGAAACCATGAGAATGCAATCAATAACCTTTTATTGTTTTTTGAATCCCATTGGTAATACGAAAAACTAACCCTATGGAGTATCCTTTAAACTATTTTCAAGCTCCCTAAACACAAAAAGATAGATGAAAGTGACCTTGTTATTTTCAATGCATCATAAAAGTATTTGAAGAAAGCATCCATGAGCTGTAGATTATCTCTTTTCGGTCTCATTAGACTAACTACTTAAAAGACATTATGGAATTTTCAAGTGTTTTTCGACTCTATAAACATGAAAACCCTCAAGTTTTCTTTATTTGGATTCATAAAACAAACATCTAAAGGCTCATATAAGACCGCACTCCCTTCTTAGGGTTCGTTAAAAATACTCCAGGACCCATATGAAGGATGAGCTTACATAACAAACATATGTTATCATCCTCCCCAAGCTTCAGCAAAATAAAGAGGTTCTTGCCATAAATGGTGGGGGAATTGGGAAAGAAATGTGTATTGTATCCTGTCAAGCAGTAAGTCGCCTGAAATGAAAACCCCTCTATCACTATATTTAAGCTGGGAACCATCCGCCTCAGCCTGACCTTTGACATCCACAAGTCCATATGTTGGGTCTCCTTGAGTCAATGCTTCCAAGACACCATTGATGTGTCGCTCATATGTTCAAGATAAGTCCAAGCCTTCTATCAAGTCGGTTGTTGACGATTAAAATCACAAATGATGAATTCCTCCTGCAAAGGATTGATAAAGTGCTATTATTTAATTCATGATAATAATATAATACTAGTAGGTGGACCTCTTTGTAAACAAGAGGTGCAAGGCTAGACATATTACACATATTTTTTCTGTTGTTAAGGATGCTGCCTACATAGTCCTACATTTTTATGATGTAGTCTTAGTTTCATTTGGTATGATAATGAGTGATTAATGCATTATTGTTGAATGTTGTTGGTAATCACTTGCAACACAGAACTGTTTCATGGGTATGAGGATCAAATTGTTACAGGTGCTATGTTATAACCTTGTCACTAATTCATATATTGATTACTTATCCACATATATACAAGGGATAATTAAATGGTAGCATGATCAAAACAGAGGAAAATTATGAAAAGGTTCTAGATTTCAAACAAAAGGAAAGAAACTATGTGAAAATCCTTGAGATATAATAAAAGACTACATGCAAACTTCGAATGAAAGAATTAATGGGTACAAGTGTTAGTCCTAGCTATTATGCTAGTTGTTTAGTTAAAGGACTATGAAAAAATTATTAAATTTGAATGGAGGCACATATAATAATGTTGATGTGATTATTGTGTGGAGTTATGGCAAGGTTTAATGTGTAAATGATATCTCGGTGGCACACTAGGAAACATATATGGTATCAAATCTTAATGCATGGATTGGCATGGATTATGCATTGGTTATATGGTTGGATTTAATGGTGGATGTTATGTTTATTGGGTTGTATTGTACATGAAATTGAATGGGGCTAGATGAGGAAGAACGCAGCATTTAATGCACGCCACTCCAAACCTTCCTATCACCACAATTCTAGATTTTTTGCATTGTTACATTGTTTCTATTTTCAGGAAGCCTCACAAGCTCTGTGATTTCGAAGGGAAAACTTGACCACCCACCATTGAAAACGCATTTGCTCACAGTGTATGGTTTCGAATCCCTCTCCATCCATGAAGTGTTCTCTATTTTATGAACCAAATGATAGCTCGGTGATGCATGGATTATGTGTTTTCTTGAGTTTTCCGACTATGTATATATATGTTGTTATGGCTCTCTGTGATGACTACAAAATGTTGGTAATTGTAAGCAAAGAAATGGGTATTGTTATGAAGGCTCTGCCAATTGGTTGTTTGCTCGGTTAGTGTGGATTTAATGATGGGTCTCTATGAAATAATAATGCTAGTGGTGCAATAAGGCTCTGAGTTTGATGGTTGAGGATTTTAATTCACAGTTCTATGTATAAGTGTATGTCATCTCGTTTCCCTCTCGGTTGTTGTGGTAATCCTTATACCGTTGCAGAGAAACTGTCGAGATTTGGTGTGTTCTTTTTTTTAAAGCCTCGATCTATTGTCGATAGTCGTTCCTTACCGTCTTGTCACTAGAAGATTTCCAAAAAACCCAGTCTTGGTTGGCCCCGAATGTTAATACAGGACTGTGTATTTAATGGATAGGAGGATATGAAGATCTTACTCACACCACTCCTCTCATTTCTGTTATTATGATGATTGTGTGTTCTGAAGTCCCATTGTTATTGTTGTCAAAGGTTATCAACCTCCCGAGTGATTGGAAAGAGACATCATCTCGTTGTATTTGAATACCCTCCAGTGTCTAAGCTAAGCCTCATTCCTCTTTGCAAAGTGTTAATGGAACATGTGTGTAAACTAGATTGTTTTACTTGAATCATTTTTCTCTCCTCGGGCGTTCACTTATGATTATGTCGAAAGCTTGGAAGTATAAGAAGAAAGACTGTAATTTTTTTTAGAAGAGCGTGGTTCTCTGTTTCAAGATTTCAGTGTGGTCTATGGTTGATTAATTGATGGAAAATGGATATGAGAATTTGGAAGACCACTATCTATCTGTGTTTTAAAAGGGCAAGCAGGTTTTGTTTCCTCTATGTATTTAATTTTTAAAGAGCCTGACTTGGACTCTGACTTGTCTATACCTCCTCGGGCACCTTCTGGGGTTTGTCAAGGTTATCATTTTAATGATTGTGGAATTGTAAAGACATGTGCTCTCTCGCTTATGAATCCATCCTCTTAGTCAAGTATATGTTTGGTCTTTCTGTGATGAATTTGTTTGAACAAATAAGAATGAAAATGAGTGATTTCATACAATCGAGGTTCGTCCTTCTATTTCTTATGGTTTCGATCACTGTGTTTTATCCAGTGTGGCCTTGATTGCATAAGAAGATACTAGTGTGAATTTTACTAAGTCTGATCAGGGTTCTGGCAAGGTAAAAAGATATGCTTGTGTGTTAATCTAATTATGTTTGCTTCATACATGATATGGTTATATTGAAATCATCGTGCAGACTATCAAATTGTTTAAAAGGAAGTTTATATATGCCGGTACGCACAGATATTAAGCTCAGGGTTTATGTTTGGGTTGACTATTGTCGTTGATTCAAGATTGTGTCAATGATATGATAGAAGACACTTGTGTATGATTGGGCACAATTTTAATTCTATCCATGTTTGTTTTAAAGGCAACCATGTATACTAGATCGGGCCCAATTGTTGATAAAAGGACAATAATTGTTGATTGTTTATCATGGTGTATCATTGATTATCAGAGATGAATGTTGAGCATAATATACCAAGAATTGATGTGCATGTTTTGATTATTTTTAAAAAGGAAGATATCAGTGTTAGTATATACAGTATTTTTGAATGGGAAGGGTGTTCATAAGTTATAAATGAACAGATTGTTATAAATTAAGGAATTCTGGGAAATTTAATTATTGAGACAGCAAGTAGTTTTGTATACAATTGAGGAGCGGTGAATGTTTGGTCTTGGAAATGGATGTTTTTTGGATTAATTTTGAATAGAGTTATGATTGTTGATTAATTTAATTTATTTTATGAACAATATCCATCTAATTCCATGTCATTTTCTCACTTTTTCACTCAATACAAATCCATTCATGATCCCAGATTCATTTTTCACGCCCTGTTCATTAAAATTAAATCAAATCTTTGTATTACAACAATTAAGAGATAACACAAAGATAGATGACAACTGATATGTTTCGGTTATTATTGCACATTCAATTATTTAATGAATTGTTGAGCAGTAATTGTGTTCTTACTCCCTTTCATTTTCTCACTTTTCCGCTCAATACAATCCCCTCAGATATCCCTGGACCCTAATTCACCCCCTGCTCATTGACAATTATTAAATGAATTCTATGGATTGGAGTGCATGGGTCTGATGTGATTGTTGAGCCAAACTTTGTTTCATAGTAAGAGAATGTCATGTATGGTTTGTTTAAGAAGCTAGTTGCTAATAATTGTTGCAGACAGGATGAGCTTCTTCAATAGACAAAGTCATGGTCGAAATAATAGGGGCATGGGGAATTGGAACAGAGGGCCTAGAAGGCCCAGATTCTCAATACATTTCGATGCAAATCCTCAAGAGTTAAACCAACTTTTCCAAGCTGGATTTTTTAATTAGACTGGACAAGGGGTAGTCCAACCTAGACCGGAGAGGCCTCCTTTCCAGCCCTAGCATGTCCCTAGTATCCTTGTTCCCCCTCATGTTTCATTGCAACCTAAAGTTCCTAAGAACGACATATGGCAGGAGATTGCTCACCTAGTAGTCTCCCACCATCGTCATTGGCCAAATTTATATTTACCTGCTCCTCCTCTACATGTTAACCAAAATGTCTAGATTTCCCTACACACTCACATGTACAATCCTCCCATGCAAGAAAAATACTCAAAACTAAAGCCCACCATATGTATGATAAAGGAAAAATTGGTGTTGCCCCCTCCTCTCCTTCAAGTGATTCAGCCAAATTTGTTTCATCTTGTATGCACTTGAAAGATGATTGTTCTTATGTCATCAGTGAGATCAAGCCTTGAGGCTCTACACAACCTAAGGCTAATTCAGAGAAGTCAAAAGGAGATAGCAACAACAAAGGAAAAATTGTCTCTCAAAGTGGCAAATATAGTTTTTTATTATACTTTATTATTGTTTTATTGAGGACAATGGATTGCTGAAGGTTTTGGACAACATACTATTTTTGGATATTTGGATATGATTTGAAATATTATTGATATTTAATTTTCAAATTATGGAAATGATTATGAGAGCCACAAGGAGGGATGTGTCTAATTTATTATCTAGTTATGTTTATTTTTGTTAAAAAATTAAAGGGAGTCACAAGCGGTCCCACCTACTAGTTATTATTTATTAAAAGACTCTTATTATTATTATTATTATTATTATTATTATTATTAATTCTTCCCCTAAACTAAAAGTTAGTTGAGTTTTAGTTAACTTAACTAAATGAAGTAGTTGAACTACTTCAACTAATTTGGAATGCATAAAAGTCAAATGAGAAGGAAGAACAAAAGGAGAAAGCATACTAAGGTTTGCTCTTGAGTTTTATTGAGATAGTTCAGTTTTCACTCATTCTTCAATTCATCAAAGGCCTAATTTTCTTTTATGACACCAGGGTCCTATTGTAGACAACAAGGTTCAAAGTTAAATTACATTATTCAAATACTTGTTTTCAGAGGTGTTGATCTATCATTGATAGTCTGTGTAGACTTGTATGTTTATGAATTAAATTTCATGACTAATAAAGGATATTGTGCAGAGTCAAGTGGGCAACAGTCTGTGGAAAGTTGATCCAGATTTTAAAGTTCAGTTTTTACTTCTTGTCAGAGTCCTTTTGTATGGTTTTCAATGGGGATATCTAAGTTTGACCTTGGCCCATGCCCCCCACAGGGATTTTGTAAAGAGAACATTCTTTTGATTTTTTGGAATGAAATAAAGTGATTTTTATTCTGTCTCATCTGTGTTTATATGTGACTTGGTATTTTTTCTTTTGGTCTCCACGTTTTCTTTTGCAATCTGATATACTCAAAAAATTGTATAAAAATGTTATATTTTTGCCACAATCTTTTATTCAAAAAATAATCCTAACCCCTTGTAATTAATACTTGTGGATTGGAAAACACATTTTGAGGCTATAAACATAGGGTAACATTCTCGACTATCTTTCCTTAGCCAAGAAAGATCCGAAAATTCTTGAGTAAGATAATTTAATATATTTTCCTCAACATCGACCATCCGCAGTTCTAAATTTTCTACCATGTCGGTCTTCCCTGAGTCAGTTATGAATCACTTCATACTTTGATCTACTTCAAATTTGTTACATATTTTGTGTCATTGATGGGGGATACATTAAGGCCCTCCTATGACGAGTCTTTTCTTGTCGACTTCAACTCATTATCCGGGAACAAGACTTAGGAATCATTTAGTACCTTGGAGCCTGTATGCCCCAATGACAGGTCTCTTCGCTTTCAACAGTGGGTTCACATCATTGTCCCCTGATTGGAAGATTTCATCGAGTGTTCAACTTCAACTCATTCATTCACATTGGTTGGATTGTACTAGAGTACCTTGGGAGTCATTGACATCAATGGTAACTCCCCTCGCACTTGTTAACGATTTTCATCAATGATCGGTAATCAAGTGGTTTCTACCATGTTCGACTTCGACATATGTAATCACATGGCTAGATTCGTACTTCACCCACTTTACATATCTTAGAGAGGGATCTCTTGGAAACTCTCCTTGGCCTAGGGAAATATCTACCCAATAGGACACCTCGTCAACCCTCCCATATTCAAGCTTGACAAGTCGCATAGTGTCCTTGAGCAATTAATTGTTTGATAGAGTGACCTTTGATGCACATGCTTAGGTGGTTCATTTATTGATTATATTCACTTATCATGATGTTATGACTTGAGATCCTTGGAGGGCATGCTTATTTGTCTTTGCATGACCTAGTTGGTGGACAGTTTTGGAAGAACAAGCCTAACTTGGGCTTCCGTGGGGCTTGAATCCCACGGGTGGATGTCAAGGGATTTCATGCCAGATGAGAAATATCATACTTGGAAGGCCTTGAATATGACTTGGACGACATAGCCTAGCCCCCACATGCCAAACGTTTTTCCTAGGAGAGGCAAAATGTCACTCCTAGAGGCATGACGTCACCTAGGGGGTTAGGGCTTGGTGGTGAGGTGGCATACATTGGCACTTGGACGTTTTGAAGGGGATTGAGCCTTCATCATGAAAGAATTTGTTGGATGCTTTACATGTGGCTTTGGGAAGCCTCTCTACTCCTCTCCATCACCAACAAGCTCCTCCAAATGCCAAAATGTCCCTTAAAAGGGTGACGTCCTACTAAAATTAGGGTTTTATTTGTGCAAAAGATAAAATTTAAATGAATTGTTTAATATTACTTTGTTAAAGGGGGGAATATTAGGGTTGTTGACCCCTAGTCTTGTGGTTTACCCCTTAATATATGGACAAGTCACCTTGGTGACATTTTGTATAAATAAGAGATCATAAGATCTCATTTGAACATAACTCTCCCTATTGTGAGAAGTATTGGTCTGAAATTTTTGCTACCTTTGGAAAAATTGTCTCTCTTGGCTCTTTTTTATGGTTATCTCTTGATGTTATGGTTGATGGAAGTGATGTGCTAGCCTTGGAAACCTTATCTCTTGCTATTGTGGTGGATTATCTTGGCATTTTTTCTTGAATCGGTATGGTGTTTACTTGCATGCTATCATTTGTTTCAAGTCAAAGTTATTTTGTTAGGATCTAGGTGGGAAGTATAAGGGCATACACCCCCACCATATCCTTCATCATTTTATGCTTCATGTTATTGGTTAAACAAGGGTTTGCTAAGAGAAGTATAAGGGCATACACCCTCTTAGCTTAAACCCTATCTAGAGAAACTTGTCTTAGGGAGTAAGAGGGTTTACACCCCCAAGGAGTTAGATTCTCTATTTATTTATTTGCATAACCCATTTAAACCAATTATTAAGAGCACTAGTCATTTATTATTTCATTGGAGAAATAAAATATTGCATTAAGAAACGTTATTTTTGGTCATTTTGACTTTTTGCAAAGTGGATTGTATTCCTTGTGCCTTGGGCACCTCACTGCCACTAGGGAGTCCCCATAAAGGGGCCACTTATTGCAGATGTTATAAAATTACATCTTCAACCATTAGGGTTGCAGAAACCCTAACTCATTTGCTTGAATAACTCTCTTATCAACCATTGGATTTTGCTCAAAGTTTGCAAACTTATTCTTCTTGGTCTAGCGCACTTTTTGGAAAAGTTTGAGGGATTTTCAGTGGTTGATTTTCTTTCTGTAATACATTGAATGTTACAGCCATAAGGCTGATATAATTTTCTGTAGACAGGTGTTTAAAAAAACCATATCTTTCTATGATAGAATATTGGCTTTTCATTTTGAGTTTAGCTAGTCATTAACTAGTCTTTCTCTTGTATTTTCTACTTGATCTTTAGAATTTATTGAGCAGATTATAGTACCATATTATTGTTGATATATATTATTATCTATTGCTGAAAATTAGGGACAAAAAGCTTAACTCACTGATCCAACTAACATACATCATTGCAAAGTAGTTTTTTTTGTGTCCTGGGAAGGTATTTCACCATTTACAGGTTACCCAACATACTTGGCAACCCTTGGACCTTCCCAAAACTTCATTCCACAAAGTTTACTCCACTTATACTTTACATGTAGTGRATCCACTTCCATCTCTATCCATCTCCATCTCATTCCCCCTAGGTTCACAGGGATCCCCTCCCTAGAGCGACCTAGTCACCCTTGAAGTGTGGGACCTACATTGAGGTGACATTGGGTGTAGGAATTCCAAGTTGTAGCACTTGCTTTGTGGTTGGGTCAGGATCTTCCCAACCTACAACTTGCACTATAACAGAATAAATTATAGGTATTAAAGTTTTTCTAAAAATTACTTGTCTCCTTACAATTTCCTCGTGATTTTATTTGGATTAATTCATGTTTTAATTCGRGTGATGTAGGATACATAAAAAAATTCACCATGAAAATTCATAATACTAGGAGATCCAGGGGCTTTGTCTACTTTCAATCAACCTYTGTTCCTAAAACATCTTCTCACTAGGTAGAGGTTTTGGTAACATACACTACCCATCACACTAGTGAAGACCAAAGCCTCAGATATGACGAAATTTACAAGATTTCCAACACTGGGGATTTTTCTCCAAAGGACGAAAACTTGGAAATATACCAGAACATATAGAAAAGTGGCATTCACCTAGTGGATGCTCGGTCAACCTTGTTTCCCTACAATGAATCAATCGAGTGGTGCTTTAAGCAGTTCGACTTGGACACTACAACCATCACAAGCAAGTGTGGAAAAAGAGTAGCATCTCTGAGGCCTGAGGACATCGTTGTGAGTTACCATCTACCCACACCTTCATTTTCTCTCAATGAGACATTCTTAAAAGGTTTCACTCAAAGAAATAAAGGTATAGCTAAATTAATAAAACATTGGTGGATAGATGAGGAAAAGACTCTCAAGCAGGGACAAAAGCTAGTCCCCACACAAGAATTTGAAGCACCATACAAAATGTTAGTCGCTATGTTGAACTAGTTATATGGTGAAGAAAAAAGCACGCACTTTCAGACAAATTGGCTACCCTTGGCCCATACCATCATTAAAACGATACAAGTGTTCAATCGGGAAGATATGTTGGCTTTCAACATATGTCTCCACATGAAAATAATTCCAGGTATGAGGAAGCCTTGCTTTTATATGTCAGCCTACTTGATTGATGCCATTTGTTCCTCTGTGCAATTTATTGATCTCAGCTGGAATTGGGACTAGGACCAACCCCATGTACATGTGTATTGATCTGAATTATGGAATGTAAATTACAAAAGGTATTTTTATGATATCTGTAACTACTTCCTCACCCATATTTATATCGTAATTTATGAGTTCCCAAGGCACATAATATCTATTGAAGACAAGAATGGAATGAAAGGGGTAACATACTAGTATCTGGGAAAATATTGTTTGTACATCAAGGTGTATAGTTCCACTGGGGCCCCACATATATTACCTTACTTTGTCCTAGATTGTCTCCTAGTGAGATAAATCACTTCTAAAACCATGAGAAAAGGGGTCACCTCTCTTCTCATGAAAAGTAGCAAAAAACTTTGTTCTTTGTTTGCCATCTGCATAGGAAATTACACCCTATCTAATGGCCCCCATGCTAGAAAATAAGCAGAAGCCCTACAAGATGTATGCCTTGGAGAGCCAAAAGTTCATAATCCATATGAACTTGCAGTTGGCCACGTCATATCTATAGGTCTCACCCATTCTAACATACATGTGGTTGATTTTCAGGTAGACGGGCTCAAAGGAGTTCTTTTCTATGAAGAAGTTTTACAAAAAATACCTAATGATGCTCCAAATCAAGAGTTGGAATCTAAGAAAGAAGCAATGAAGAAGATTACATTTGACCAGTTTCAAAGACTGTTGTAAGAAGAGTAGGATAAATTTAACACCAAAGAATAAGAAAAGATCAAAAGGGTAGAAGAGTTAGAGAAAAAGAGACTGCGGGTTGAGGAAGAGTACCAAAGAAAATAGGTTGAGGAAGAAAAAATAAAAAGAGAAAATGATGTCAAAGATGAGAAGGAAACCCTTCAATAGAAGAAATCTGAAGAAGAGGCTAAAATATTGGATGATGAGGTAGAAGCTATAAGACTGGATGATGAAGTAGAGACCAAACGATTAGCTGAAGAGATTGAAGCTAGAAGAAAAGCATAGGAGCAACTGAAACAAAAAAAAATCACAGGAATTGAGCGAAACCCCAGGCATCCCATCAACTCACAATCTCAACATGGTGAACATATCACCCCTAGAATACACTCCCCTCAATGCCATCCTGGGTGATTCTTCCTCCTCTTCACAAATTATGAATTTTGAAGGCATTGTAGTGGCCATTAGAGATTACTACTATGATGATAGAATAAAGAGCATTGAGAAGAGATCAAACAAAAGGAAAATGAGAGAATCCACCAAGTCTAGAACATCTATAGGGAGAGTTGTGGAATGGAAAATTGGGCGTGACCCAGAAGATAATTTTGTTCAAACAACTTCTTCCCTCCATGCCTTTGCAGGATTGAATGCCACATATGTTCTTGAGGTGACCAATTCCTTAGGAAAAACCTGAAACGAAATCATAGAACTAGAGGAAAAATTGAAGACTGTGAAGGACGAACTCACTTCAAAATTCGAAGAATCCACAAGGGTGGTTGAAACCCTCAACACGGAAAATTTGAATAAAGCATTGCAAATGAAAAAGGATGAGATGAATGCAGAATTTGAGATAAGGGAACAGACTCAACGGGACACCCATGCCAAAGAATTAGAATGTATAAAGATGAAACCAGATGTTGAGATAAAACAACTAAAAAGGGAACACAATGAAGAAACTACCATGTTGCAGACAAAATTAGCTGAATATAAAAGATTCATGGAGTAACAATATTTCTAGATCCTGGGGTTAAGACAAGAAAATCAAAAACTTGAAAAATCTTTGGAAGAGAGAAGGGCATCAACTCTCGTTGTAGAAATTGTCAAGGCCCAGACATTGGAGTTAAATGAGAAACCAAAATTCAAGAAAAAATAATTCTTATGTTTGCTTGGTGATATGTAGACTGATCGAGATGACCAACTAAGGCTACAAGACACAATAATTGAAATTCAAGGACAATATTAAGAGGCAAATGATGCCTTTGATAAAATTCTCAATTGACAAGAAATGTATGAATCCCCCCGACTACACTTCCCCTGTATGCTAAGAAGAAAAAACTCTGGTATTAGGTTTTATTTGATTCTTGGAAACCTTTATTGAATGACCTTCAAGTCATCCAAGAAGAAACAACTAACGCCCACAAGAAGTTGTGGAGTAGCTCAAATGGTCTCATGGAAAATTTTGGAATGGAGTTGATGGCCCCCATCGATGAGGAAACACCCGCCACAATAAGAATAATTGAGGTTGAGGAACGCAGAGAAATTAGCAAAGTAAACATTGAAATTTTAACTCAGGTTAAAAAAGAATCTCTAGAAGAAAACATGTTGAAGCATGCCAAGCTCATCAGCATGACCTAACACTCTGTGAAACATACAACACAAAAGTTAAAGCAAGAAGTGTCCACTAAATTTTGCGATGGGGAATTAGACATGGAAAAAATGCAATCAAGAAAACTAGAGGATATAATGAAAGATTATTCCCTCTGGGAAGAATATCAAGACCATATGAAGGGGAAAAACAACTCGTAATGACAATTTTTTGTAACTGCTACAGATGTCTCGTTCCCTCTGTTTTGAAATTTTATTTTGACTAGGAATATGAAGAGTCATTTTTTAAAACAACCTTATACTCATGATTGAGCCCGAAGCATGTGAACAGTGGCTCCAAAATTATAAAAGAGGAGTTCCAATGAAAAAGGGCTTTCGGTTTTCAGATTGTAGTTGAGCAATACTATTACTATATGCTTAATTTGAACCTAAGGACATTTTGGAGATCTTGGAGATGATGTGTATGAATGAGATTTTTCTATTTATGCATATTCATTTATGTGATATGTGAATGTGGGTTTTATGAATTACTTCTAGACTAATTTTCATATGTTTACAGTTACCATGATTTTCATTCTAAGTGAAATAACAATACCATCAGTTGTTGAATCAATTAGTTGTTTCTAACTTATTATATTGTTAATTCTTCATATTTCTTGCCCTTATGAATTATTTCTTTGCAAGTTATACAAATATTTAACTACACTTATCTTTTAGTTCACTCCCGATCAGGATAGGATAGAATAGAATAGAGTAGAAGTGCATCTTAGGAATGTAGATAATCATTTTAGTTTAGAATTGGTTCTTTAGAGTTTTAATTCATCTGAGAACCTTCAGTTCTCATATTCATATTTAGATAGTAAATTAGTTAGATTGGTAACTAGGACAAAATTTGGTTAGAAACGATATTCCAAACGAGAGTGGGTCTAATTGGGACCTACCATCGAGCATTCTCCCTTACCTACTTGAACGGATCATTCTGGCCTGTCAACTGAAATGGCACTAGGAGGGCCATAGAACTGAATGGTTGCAAATAAAATCACAAACCCTTCCCATTCTATTATGCAAGTAAACTCTTCCTTGTTGATTCAAATTTTATGAGCAAAACAAAATGACTACAGATTATTAACAGGTGCTTAACACAAAATAACAAAGATACAGTAAAATTGGTTTTCTACTTAATAAGTAAATAAGATGAAACTGTAAAATGCAGCGGAAACAAGCTTGTTGGAATGGTGGCAGCTTATCTCTGAAAAGAAATGTGACGGTTGCACTCATTCCCCATAAGATTATTACAATGAGGCTCTGAAGGCCTTTTTACAATAAATAGGAATGTCAAAAACCCTATACATCCAAAAACCTAACCTTAAGAGATGAAACGCCAAAAGTCATGTGGGCCCCATCTGGGTAAGTTAGTACATCAACTTCCCGGGGTCGTAACTTTTGCATACGATCTATGTTTTAGGCGTATGATAGCCCGTTGGAAAGGTATTGTCGATGAGATTCATTTTGGGGGCTCAATCATGCCTTCGGCTATCATTGAGAAGCTTGATCCCGAAAATCCTTCATTTAGGCCCTCAAAATGGCCTCGGAAGTTAAAACTGCTAAAAATAGTAAATTGCCAAAATTGTCAAAAAACTGTTTTGAGCCAGTTGAAAAAGGTGGGTGGCCACCGATATCCACCTGGATCACTTGTCTAGTGATTCTCATCAATTTCATTCCAAGCACACTTCTCTTCCCACGTCATATACTGTGAACACATTGGCTCAGGCCAGTACTCAGCATGATTTGACTCATTCTGAATCCACATTTTCCTCCCCACAACCTCACATATTAACACTCCCACGTGTCAATACCATTCTTAGGCATTCCCAAGAGCGAGTGAATCATTCCCTAACTAGACAATGGAGCAGACAGACATGACAACTTCTTATTGACTATTCGGTACCTCAAGTTTGGGAGAATCCTCAAAGCGAAGACCCACTCTCTATCGACCGTTTTTCATATCAAGAAAATCCTACTATCGAAACTCTTGAATATCACCTACCTCAAGATACATTAGATCTTGTAGATACCTCTGATTTTGACCTTGAACATTACTTACTAGTTGGTGGTGTCGATGGTAGACCTCCCACTCCTCCTGAATCCCCACCTTATACACCAAGAAATGAATCAGAAGATGACTCTGAGGAAGAATAGGAAAACGAAAGTGAACCAGACAACAACCCACTTCAGATAATCTTGTATCAACCTACAAATATGGTCAGAGCTAATGAAAATAAAAACCCTCCTCCCTATTAACCTTGGCTAGTTCCTAATGCATTCTTCATACTGGGGATTCTCCATGACATGCCCAAACATCCAGACAATTGTTTTCCAAAATTTTACCTTGACATAAAAGATTTGGAGAAAACAAAACATCAACAACTTTGGTCCTAGAGTTGTTCAAAAATAAAATGGAGTCTAAGAAACTGGTAAATGATTACAATGAACGCTTCCTTACCCTATTGAAACAAATCCCACAAGCCTCTAAGCCTACTGAAGATGTTTCCATTGAATCTAATACCTCTGGTTTTCTCATATCTATGGTGATGTTTGTCAAGAATATTGAGAGGACCACTCTTGAAGGAACTTTTTAGGAATCCCTTAAGGTTCAAAAAAACACGATGAGTTTAAAAGGGAATCTGAGGGCAAAACCCTACAAAGACAAGGGTAAAAACAAAACAACTATGTCCAAAACCTTAGAAGAGAAGAAGAAGCTTGATTCTGTGGATATGGAAACTCTCCATAGGATTGTTAAGAAATTCTCCAACGAGCTGATAGATTTGAAGAAGAATGATGGAGAAGTATCTTCTAGCCAAAATATTTTTTTTAGATTTCCCCCTAAGAAAGATAAAAATACTACCTCGACCAATAAAACCAACCCTTCTAAGGCAAATAGTATTAACATGGAAGATATTGTTCAAGCCTTACAGACTTGGGCAACAAAAAATATGACTGCGGTCAAGGATGAAGGAGAGGAAAACTAGGAACAAGAAGAAAAACCTCAGGAGTCTCAAGAAACTGAAAAACAACAGTTGAATTCATTCTAGGATATCTCTTATGGTGGAGAGGAAGAAGAGACATAGGAATTACACATGTCCCAAAAAGATGTAACTACTGGAAGTGCAAGCAAGAACACCTTGTCTGATACCCCAAACACTTACAATCCTCCTACAATTACCACTTCAAGTACCAAAGCCTCGCCTCTAGCCAACAACACTACTCCCTTTCTTCCTAAAACAACACCCTCCAACCACAAAGCAACTGATCAAACACCCAGGCCAAAATATGGTCCATAAGGCTATTCCAAACGAGAGTAGGTCTAATTGGGACCTGCCATTGGGTGTTCTCCCTTATCTTCTTGAA
>SNQJ01S0198855.1:0-17135 GCA_010110895.2 Picea sitchensis
ACTATTTCTTACCTTATTTCCAAACGAAGATAGTATCCACATCAAGGTCGTTGGATATATCGCAACTAGTTGCAACAATATTTTCCTTCTCTTTTGAAAGCATTGTAGGCCAATGCTTCTTAGGTTGGGAGGAATGATAGGGAATAAAATTCTTAGTTTATATTTTGAGCCTATATGCTCCTGTGTTTTTTTTATTGTAATAGGAAATTAATATGAGTGTTTATGTAGCATTGTAGTTTCCTAGTATTAGGGGATAGTTGAGATTTTCATGGGCATGGTTGAGATATTCATTGCATAGTTGAGATCTTTTCTCAACCTATTCCTTGTTTTGGTGTATAGATCCTATTTTGTTGGATCTGGAGAGTCTTTCTCTCCTTTGTTTGTTGAGGTAGTTTTCCTCTTGTAAAGCTATATAATATTATCATTTGCTCAATAAAAATTAGTCATAGGTTCTTATTTTCATACTTTGCTTTGTTTTGAAGTCTATTTGAGTGGATTTCCCATATAAGTCTTTCCCTTTTCCTTAAAGATTCAATTATGTTTGTCCCACTTTTGGCTAGTTGATATTGTTATAAATTGTTGGAATTTTTTTGAAAGAAAGGAGGTTTCAAACTATTCTTCCTTTGATCTTGCTTTTCTCTCTCATTATCCTTGTAAGACTTCTAAAAATTTGCTTTCTTGTTCTTTTAGCCATACAAGTATTTGTTTTTCTGTATTTCTTCTTCAAGTGCCTTAGGTTCATAAAATTGAATCATGTCCTTAGAGAATGAAGGTAACCCTCCTAAAAAATATTGTATCTTTACCTTGTCATCTCTGATATACTTACCATATCTTAGTAGCTCTATGAAATTTTTCTCATACCCATCCATGGTCATATTTCTTAGTTTAATATAATCAAACTCTTGTATACCTTTCATAGTAATGCTCAAAAAGAAATTTTCACTAGAAATATTTCTTGATTTTCTTCCAGGAAATATTTTTCCTTCACTAATCATATTTACTTGTTAGGTTGATCCCACCAAATAGAAGCTTTTCCTTGCAAATTATGAATATAAATCCCAGCCTTCATGTTCCTTGAGTAATCATGTAATTGAACATACTTTCTTGTCCCTAGAAACCAAGCTTCAACATCTTATCTAGATTTGTTCTCACCATTGGAGACAGGCGACTCAATCTTAGGAATTTCTCTTTGAAATTCATCTCAATCATGACATCGCCTTTGGTGTCTAACTAGAGATACATATGGGTTGCTTAATAGATCTTCAAAAATAATAATACGATTATTTAACAGATGACTTATATAGAGAGGAATGGTATGTTTGATATCTTGATGTTATTCTTGAGTCATGAGGTTTTCTATGAGACTCCCTTCTCAGGCTACCTATACTTTCTCCAACATCGCTAGAACCATGTCCATGTTGTGGTTGTCTTTGTATTTGATTCAAGATTTAGGGAAATCTAGCATTCATTTGGTTTTTCTTTTCTTTACCTCTATTTATATTTTCATTGTCTACTTGACAACTTTGGAATTCAACCCTTATGTTTCTTATGGTTTCCACAAGGTCTCGAGGTTCCTCTCAATTTATACATACATTGGATTCTATCTCATCATATCTCATGTTAGGGTCCAAGCCCACAACCTCTTCCTCATGATCAAAGGGGTTTTTCCATCATCCATGTTTCTTTTTCAAGAACTTAACCTTTGATTATGGCCTCTAACTATCTCAGATATAGTGTTGTATTTGCAAAACAATTCATACAATACATCTATAAGATACATTTCATTCCCAAAATCTTGAAAAAAAATTTAAATCCTTTCTGGAAACTCTCAACATTAACAATTGTTTTTTCAAATGAATTCTACAAGATATTTTCTTCTCGTTTTTTTGGAAAATTGGAAGTATTTCTTTAGAATTAGAATTATCTCATATATTCCCCTCTAAATTACCTTTCCAATGGCTATACTCTTCTCCAATAATGAGTTCAAAACTAAAAGTTACAACTACTAGAAATTCACTATTCTTGCCCAATCTCTCCACTTTTGCTAGTGAAATCAAGGTTAAAGACCCTCTTTTGCCACCGGTAGAGGGAAAACAAACAAGAAATGGAAAAACATTTATATTGGGCATTGATAATAATTTTTATTGTGAACACTCAACAAATTGTATCTCGATGATCTGTTATTCTTGTCATCCTTTGCATCTATCAGGAAATGTCAACCTATCACTTTTTACACTTAACATTGTTGTGAATAATATAAGAAGTTTGCAAGCAAAATAACTAGTTTAAGGGAGGGGAAACAAGAGTGGGTGATGGGAGCATCATCTTAGACACCGAAGGAATGCAAGGAATTACCTTTGCATGGGTAATTAGTACTTCAACCAACAATGAGCTAGACACATTATCTATATTCAAAGGTCTTTTCATTCTATCCGAGAAAAGCGTTTGCAAAGTAATAGAGATGGGGGACTTGACAATTCTCATCAAATCCCTTCACCTTTAAAAATCCCTCCAAATAATATCAAGCTATGTCGGGTTGTGTAGAGGATATTACAGATAGTACAAGATTGTATGTGGTTTTAAACAACGAATGTCTCAAGAATGGAAGGAATTGTTGGTCCCAATTATCAATCGAGGCTCCATTATCACTCGTAGGCATTAAAGGTTATAGAACAATTGGTTGTAGTTTGAGTCTCAAAATATTTTAATAGATTTTGGTGTTTATTCTCTTTTCATAGATGATTTTGTTCGCCTCATGTTGTCATGGTAGGTATTGGGTCATAATACATGTGGTAACTCTATGTTGTTTAGTGTATTGGGAATCTTGCTTTTGGGCGTGTGGTTTTTAGAGAATGGTTCTTAGTCTATAGTCTATGGTATTTGGTTTGGCCCTTGGGTTTGTGTTCATGGCCCCTGGTGTATGTATCGGCCTATCATTTTAGGCCAAGAAAACTTTTATGAGTGACATTATGAGTTGGTTATTTTAATATAGATGTTGTCATCCAAAGTGACTCTGATGGCACATTGTCATTGTAGGTGCAGTTGTTCAAGCTCAAGTATATTAAGGGTAGGTTTAAATGGTGGGAAAATAATATTTTGATGGCACAATGAAACATTATGAGCTAGATCATATGCCAGAAATGATGGAAGGATGAATTCTCCTAGACTATTTAAAAATAAAATAACATCAAGGACAATTTTGCAATCTACACAACCAAGCATACTTTAGAAGTTAGGGTGTGGAATAAGGGGGTGGATTCCTTAATGGAATTATATAGAGGGAAACACACATATATAAGTGTGTATATCCAATTTCTAAAGTTGATGGTTAGTATGATAGTGACCCACCTTGGCCTTCCTCTAGAGATTGTTTCAACGCCTCTCTAGAAGGACTCCAACTCATTGGAAGACCCATCCCTGGCCTTGGAGATGGGGTTTTGAGACAGTTAGCACCTTCCAATTTTGAAATTATAATATGGCACAAGTTCCTTCAACCCTATAGCCAAATTCTAAAAAGGAGAGCCACTGGACAAAGTTGGAGTTGAACCTCAAGAGATTGTGCAAGATGATGTCTCAACCATGAAAACTAGTAATTTACGTTTATGTTTTTTTTTCCATATAAAGCTTCACAGAAAACCCATTGGATGGTAAGCGGAGAAAACCATAGCCCCAAGGAGAATGAGAGTCGAAACTATGACCTCCCCGACTTCGGGAGAGAGTACGCATGTATGTCATCAAGACTAATTGAGCAAACCCTTGGAGATAATTTATGTTTATGTTTATTTAGATGTTTTGTCATATAGGTTTTTATATTAATTAGTGTGTAAGGAAATATAAATGTTGAGCCCTCAAATTATGGATTAAGGAAGACAAACTTAGGAGTTTTTTGAAAAAAATAATATGCATTTTGGACAATTGGCTTCAACCATCACTATATTTTTTGTATTACAAAGTTTTCCATTTTTGCCACAACATTTTCTAACATGAAATAAAATTTTCATTGTAAAATAAAAATAGTTAGTGGAAGGGAATGTAAGGGAATCTTCCCTCTTGAAAATGTCATTTTTTTGAGAGAATCTTCCACCCCCTTTTAAGGAAGTTGTCCCAGGTCAGAAGTTTGTTCTTCAGAGCCAACCATAGAGTTATCTTTCAACAGAGAGTGGAATTAAGTTTCCAAAGGATCTTCCACCGCCATCAGGGATGGGTGGTCTACTTATGTTCAAACCAGAATTTATATCCTAGTTTGGTTGTATAAGCTCCATTTTTTGGGTTTTTCGACAAACATAACTCATTGTTTGCCTCCTGATCTAGAACAATTTGGTTTTCACTCAATAAGTCAATGTATCCATCCCATTCCTCCACCATCCTTGTAGGAAAATTTAGGTAAGCTAAATATTTCCAACCATTTCGACCTCTAGGCTGAGGGAGACCTATAATTGTCTCGAAAAGGGAAAGGATTTTTTCCTCCCATAAATGATGAACAAGAGGAGCAGAAAGCCTAAAGTCATTCCTGACACCTAGCCACATGTCTTTCCCAACTTGAATGCAATTCCCACTACTTAACTTCCATATTGTACATTCACCAACTAAAGGAAAGGATTCCATAAGAGCCTTCCAGACGATAGACCCCTTTGTTGATTTAGTAGAAGAAGGAAACCATGATGCCACTGAAAGGCCCACCATGTATTTAGAACACATGACCCTAATCCAAAGAGAGGTATTTTTGTTAAGTCGCCAAAATACTTTTTCCCACAAGGGCCTTTGAAAATAGGAAAATGTTTTTGAGCCCCCATCCGCCAAAATACTTGGGAGCGGAAATTGAATTCCATTTGACTAGATAGACTCCTCTAGAGTCTTTATGGAAATCCCATAGGTATTTGAAATTGATCCTGATCATTTTATCCATAATTCCTTTCAGAATGGAAACAATGGAGTTCTAGTATACAGGCATGCTTTCCAGGATTGATTTGATAATCACTAGTCTTCCTCCTTTAGAGAGCAACCAGTTCGTCCAAACATTGATCCTCAATTCAACTTTGTGAATTAACCATAACCAATCCACCTTTTTATAGTTGGAAGTTTTTAGGAAGAACCCCAAGTATTTGATACCATATTCTAGCCCCCTTACTTGAGATGGGAAGAGGGATGAGAAGGAATTTACTTCCGAACAATTGTTTATCAATAAGCAGGATTTATCTAGGTTGAAGACCATTCCTATAGCTAGGCAGAAGCGGTCGAGAATTCTTTTTAATATGGGCACATCCCTTAGGGAACCATATACATTGCATAAGTCATCACTAACAAAAATCAAGAGAGAAATCATTTCTGCATTTGAAACCATAACACCTCTTAAAGATTCATTGGATCTGGCCTACTAGATCAACCTATGGAGGCCTTCTTCAATCAAAAGGAACATGAAGGGGGAGAGGGGACAACCTTGTCTGAGACATCTTGAAGACTTAAAGAAATGAGAAGGCGAACCATTAATTAAGACAATGAAAGAGGCACGTTGAACACAATCCATGATCCAATTGAAAACCTTTACACCTAATCCAATCTGCAGCAGGGCTAGATGCAAGAAATTCCATCTCACCCTATCATATGCTTTTAAGAGGTCTAGCTTCAATAATAGAGCCTTCTGATTCTTAACCTTCACCATGTGAAGGACTTTCTTCACCATAGCCACAACATCTTAGATTTGCCTATTTTTTAGGAAACTGAACTGTTCCTCCCCTATAACCTCACTTAAAATCGGCCTTAGCCTTCTTGCTATTATTTTTTAGATTAACTTGTAAACCACATTCTAGCAAGAGATAGGTCTAAAGTCTTCAAAGGAATCAATATTCTCTTTCTTAGGAATGAGGAAGAGAAATGTGGAATTAAGAGACCCATGGACTCAGCCTACCTTTTGGGATTCCTTGACCATAGCCAATAGATCGGATTTGAGGAACTCAAAGGACTTAAAAAAATCCACTGTAAAACAGTCCAGATCCAGGATTTTTTCTGAATGCATAGAACTAAGGGCTTGACTAAGTTCCATTTTAGTAACTTCTTCAAAAAGAGCCTGATTTGTTTCCTCTTAAATGACAGAAGACAAATTTGATACCACATACAATGTTTCTTGGATCGGGCATCCTACAGGGGCCTTGAAGAGGATTTCAAAGTATCTGGCTCTAGATTTTGCCTTATCATTGAAGGAGCTCACCAATATCTCTTCTTCATTTTTAAATTCCCAAATGGAATTAATGTTCCTCCTCTGATTTGCAAAATGGTGAAAAAAAATTGTGTTATTGTCTCTCTCCCTTATCCACAATACTCTACTCTTCTGCTTCCATTCAATTTCTTTGTTCTGAAGCCACCTAGATTTTCTTTCCTCCATCACTTTAAGCTCTTCTAGCAATGCTTCACTAAGACCTATGTCATCAATGATACTGTGCAACTTTAATATACTTTCTTCTATCTCCAAGATCTCCCTCTAACGTTTGGCCTGCTAGATTGAAATCCACTGCTTGATTGCCTCCTTTACCCTTTTTAAATTAGTTGTGAATTGAACCATTAGAGGGTCATGTTGTGAGGGGTCTAGTTTTATCCAATTTTATTGAACCACTTGTTTGAAGTATTCTTCCTCAAGCCACGCTCTGTTAAATTTTCAAGGGGGTCTGGGGGCCCTCTAAACTAGATTTCCATAAGAGGGAGATGGGTCTATGATCGGAGATAACCCCTTCCTCTATGGTAGAATGAAACCAAAACCCCCTTAACAACAAATCCTCAACAGAAAATCCTCCATCCCAGCTCTAAAATCCCTCCTGGTGGGAGCTAACTTGGCTAGCTCCACATCCACTAATCTCGAATTCTCCAAAAAAACATTAGATAAACCTTTTTTATAGTCTTCTCTTGGAACATGACCCCATACCTCTCTAATGGAAAGGATAAAATCAATTTCCCCACCAATCACCATCAAGGGTTCATTAAAAGATCATGTAGTACAAAATTATTCCCAAAAAGGAACTTGATCAGCATAAGGACTATATATATTGACTACATAGAAGGAAAAATTGAAATATTTATGATTTAATTTCACAGACAGAGAAGTTTGACATGAGGAAGAAGACTCTGACTTAAACGAGGGACTCCACCCAAGGAGAAGTCAACCAAAAATCCCCTCCATGTCTAAAGATATGAATGACCAATTCCTTAACAAGGGAGAAAAAATTTTAGTGACAACTTCTCCTGGACACATCGTTTCTTGAATTAGTAATATGTCTGGATTGAGACTCATAATGAGTCATTTGAGGGATTATTTTTTAGGGGCACCCCCAATTCCCCTACAATTGAAAGAGAGAAACCTCATTTAGAGGGGGGGAGCAGGGCTTGCCCTGCTCTAAGGGCCCTGGAGATTAGTTATTGGGATCACTTTCTTACTTCTACCACTACCCTTTACTTTTCCTTAGAAAGGTTGGATTTCCTTTCCGCTTGAAAACTGACCAAGGGGTCCGGAGCCAAACCACCTCTAACCGGAGCTGAATTTTTCTGACATCCTCTCGACCTAATTTCATAAACTTTGGTTGGAAACTGGGAGGAAGGGGTGAGGGTAGGGGTAGGAGGGGAATTAGAGGAGCAGGGAGGGGGCCTGGTTTTATGGACAGAAGAGGGAGAGGAAAGGGTAGGGTTCAGAACTAGGACCAAAGGAAAAGAAGGGGAAGAAGGGGAAGGGGTAACCTCCTCCTACCTTATGAATTCAGAACATGAAGGAGGGGGGGTCAGGGGAGGGGAAGATATGGAAGAGGTTGTTTTTGGGGGAAGGGCCAGAGAGGAGTAAAATGATCGGGGAAGGGGGGACCAATCCTTCTGAAGGTTCCTTCAATGATGGAGAAAAAGATGAAGGTAGAGCAGGAAAATATTCATGAAATAATGTACCTGAATATTCAAGAGGTTGAGGACAAAAGGAAATGTGCCCGCTACCATCCTACTGAGGTTTTTCCCCAACCGAAATCATGACAAATTTTCCTTCAACTAAAATCAATTCCATAGGAGCTTGTCTACCTACAGTTCTCTTAGCTCTCCAGACCTTGAAGGGAGAGATGGCGGAAGGAATCACCTTTAAACATTGAGCTCGCAAGTACCCTTTCTCATGAAAACCATGAAACCGAAAGGGTAGCTTCCAATATTCCACCCTTTGGTGCCATGTTTTTTCTCCATACACAATATCCAAACTTCCAACAAGCCCCTCTCTTACGTCCACTTCAACTTGAATCCAACCCCAACAACGATCTTTTTTGGAGGCCCAGTTATTCTCCAAGCTTACAAAAGACCCCAGCTTGTTCCCAATTACTTCGATGGTGTTGCATGACCAAAAGGTTAGAGGAAAACCAATAAATATCACCCATACCTTCATCAACGAGACTCGTTCCCTAGCTGGATCAAAATCCATAGTTGAAGGTTTCAGAGTAAGATCGAGCATGCCCCGCGACCATTCCTTCCTTAGGAGCACATTGCAGTCTTCCTCAGATCGCATGAAGAAATACATCCAACCTATAGGAAGAACATGAACTTCAGGAAGATACCCTAGGATGGATTTCCATTCTTTATTCATCCAGGAGAGGAGAGATTTCTTCCCAATTGATTTTCCATGGAACCACCCGACTAGAAGCTTTCCTGCATAATTAGACACCTCAACTACTGAAATGTCCTCACCGAAAACCATCTTCAATGAGCCAGGTTTGGCCTTAATACACTTCATTTTTTTTTAATAGAATTAGCTCATGGCTCATTGTGCTGCAAGAATTCCTCTGAGCATCCTTCATCTAGAAAATGCCTGGAGCAAGAGATAGGATGGTTTTGGGAGACTACCTCTTTTTCTTCCACGGGAAAGATAAATCTAGGAGAATGTGAATCATGAATCTGTGCATGGATTTTGGGTTGTAGATCATTCCCACTGAAAGGATCGTCCTTCTTTTTGTTTGGATTGAGGAATATTAAAGAAACTTCTGGATTATGTTCCATGCAAAGGTCTGGAGGATGTCTAGATTGTAGATTGTTAAACTCTGATTGTGTGAGGAAAGCCCATGTTTACCCCAAGATAACCTCATAGTACACTTCATCCATCCCAAAAATGGCTGGAAGGCCTGACCTAACAGTTGAACAAGAGGATACACAAGTGGGTGGGATAAACAATGCTCTAGAAAGAGGTGTCCAACCGAAAAAAACCAACCTCAAAAAGACTGAAACAAGTAACCAATGAAGACAATATGAGAAACGAAAAAATGGGCCATGGGAAAGGGGAAAAGGGAGGGGCGGGCCTGCATCCCTCACCTACATTTCTATTGAACCCGAAGAACCATCTCTTTGCATGCCTCAGAACCCCCAATCATATTTTATAATTTGAATCTTCATATATATTCCCCTCTAGATTAAATTTCTAATGAGTATACTCTTATTCAAATATGGGTACAAATCTAAAATTTACAACTACCATAAGTTCACTACTCTTTCCTAATATTTTCACTTTTATTGGTGCAATCAAGGTCAGCGTGTTGGATATGGTGTTATGGTGTTGGAATTGATGTCAAAGGGGGACAATATGGTCAATATTGGACATAGTGTATGTTGTTGGAATTGATGGAAAGAGGACAAATATGATCACCAAGAAGTTGATTAATGTTTATGTATTCATATCACTATCCTAGCAAAAGTTTATGTTGAATTATCTTACTGGCATCCATTCACAGAAGAAGCAATTGAACATAAGTGAAGGGATTGTTCACTTGATGAAGATGTCATTGGAAGACATTTACAATGGAACCTCAAAAAGAAGTTAGTGTGCTCTAAATACAAGAAGAAATGGTCAAATCTGGTGCTTCAATAGAATACAACAGGTGTCAAGGATCTAGTAAAAAATCTCAACAAGGGGGATGCTTCACAGATCCTTCATTACTTAGTCCTTGAAGAATAATGTTATAAAAGTTATAGATCATTGTACTTCATTATCAAGTGAATGAAAGCAAGGCCAAAAGATCATCTCTCAAGGCATATAATATATTTTATGAGAATTGCCTCCAAGAAGGTGTGATAAAAATCATCAGAGATCTTGTGGTGATCATTAGATCACTGGATCAAAGTCTTAGAAATTGTCAAATCACACTACATGATTGGTTTTGTAACTCCATGCTACAATATTAGTGTTGCAACTCGCTGCAACTCCATGCTGCAAGATTAGTGTTGGAACTCGCTGCAACTCCTATGCTACAACAACACGCTACAGGATGAGTGATGCAACTCGTTGCAACTCCAAGATACAGGATTGGATGTGAAAATTTGACCAGAGTCAACACAGATGTGGAAGCGAAGACATCATTTAAAATCCACTCTTATAATTTTTTAGTCCACTCTGTTAGCTTGTTGATAAAGGAGGAATGGGGACCTGTGACCAAATATCTAATGCTGAAGTGGATGCTTCATTTGGAAAGTTTAGAAGCCGACCGCAACAATAAATCTGGGCAATTTTCCTTCAAATAACCTTCTATAGCGTCCACATCACACATTTTCAGGGGGAAATTCACGTGTGTCAACTAATTGGGCATGTTTAGCACAAAACCCATGTTGTAGAATTTTACAATTTGTTTCCATCACTCCAGAATCTTCGTACGAAAATCATTTTTTTATTTGAACATCCTTTTAATTTAAAATCAATTAATAAAACAAAGTCAGCATTTGTGTTAATTAAATGAATAGGTGCAATGTTTTATTATTAAAAAGACACATTGGTTCATTTTCTCTTTTACAAAAAGACACATTGTTTCAATATCATATACCTCTTGAGAGACTATATAAATAGAAAAATGGTAAGGAAAGTGTTTATGTGGTGTATATCAGAAGATTAAAAGCAGAAGCAGAGTCCAAGGAAGAAAGTTGAATACACTCATGAAGTAAGGGTGAAAGGGAGGAGAAAGGAAGGATCGGTATCCTCTACAAATTGAAGTCTAAAAATAGGGAGTTGGTGCTTCCTTGAGCTGGTGCTCTAAAAATAGAGAGTTGGTGCTCTAAAAACAAGGAGTTGGTGCTTCCTAGAGTTGGTGCTCTGAAACAAGGGAATTGGTGCTTCCTAGACTACTACATATGATCAAATTTTCCATGGTTTTTCATTTCTATTGCCACACATATCCGTCGCACTTTCCACGAAGGCAAAGACTATTTTTCATGGAAAATTTTTTGTCACTATATCCACGCCCCAGGTATTCGTGGCAACAGTGATGAAATAAGGTCGCCACGTGTCAACATCCTAAATATAGGTTTACCTTAAAAATCATGGCAATAGCAACGAAACATCGTGGCAATAGCGACGAAACATCGTGGCAATAGCGACGAAAAAGCGTGCCAAAGTAAAAAACTCACCAATAACTTATGACGCAGATACCATACTTACGACGAAAAATCGTGGAAAGTTGCGACGAAAAATTGTGGCAATAGCGACGAAACATCATGGCAGAGAAAAAACCCACCAATAGCTTACGACGCAGATGTCATACTTGCGACGAAAAAGCGTGCAAAGTTGTGATGAAAAATCGTGGCAAAGTAAAAAATTCATCAATGGCTTGCGATGAACTTACGTTGTTATTGCCATGCCTTCTGTAGGTTTTAAAAAATAAAATTGAATATAGCTTTATCATATATGCCCGAGGAATGAACCTATGTATTTATGAGTCTGTTCATTTACGAACTTGTTCATGGTGGTATGTGGTATCAAGAAATCAAATATATAAAGGCTTTCTTTCGTGCCTGTGAACTCATTGCATTGATTTTTCCAAGATCCCTCCATATGAAGGCACCCAGGTTGGATTGTTCCTCCCATTCCTCCGGGATCATGTTGTCGAATACGAAGATTCCCCAAACTCCAGCCTTTATGTCTGAAAGGAACATGTATCTGCACTTGAATATAGCTAGTTTGAAGCTATGTCGATCAGTCGACCTACAAAGAAAAGGAGAAATTATGGATCAAAGATAACCCTTCTTTCTATAATTCCAAGGTTAGGATAGAATTCATGGGCCTAATATTTGTTTTCTTATCAATCTATTGAGACATGGACACATAGTTAGAACCCATATATGTTACAATCAACCAATTTGATTGAGCTAGTATTGGAGCGAGAGTTGTAACAATGTCCAAAAGGTTCAAAATCTAGGTAATGGTCATGTAGTAATACTAGCATACCCCTGAAACGGGGGAAGGGAACGTTGAACATAATCCAGGGTATATATGTTGGAAAAGAAAGGATTTTTTTTTTAAATTACAGTGGGTGGGTTGTATGCTATTGAATAATCTCGTTCATACCAAGTGTCCAATCTGACTTGAGAGGGAGTAGAATGTGGAATATTGAAGTGCAAGTGCAAGAAGCGGGAGACCTCAAAAATAACTAATCCCCCTATCTCTTTGAAATTTCCTTCTCTTGTATATGAGAGAGGAACCATCCAAAAACTTATCCAAGAATATCTCAAGGCCCATAATATATTCCATGAAACATCACCTCAAAAACCCTAAAAGCATGCTAAATTTGTCCAAAATATTACACCTACTTTTCATGGGTCTAATCCTCATCCATGAACAAGAAATCCAGTCAAGAGAAAGTTCCCAACATGTGCATGAAAAGCTATATTGAAAAGCACAAAGAAACTCCAAGTAGAGCACCATGCTTATCTTGTATTAAAATAGATAAATGAATACAGATAATCTCTTTAAAAATCATTGAGCACTAAGATCAACTAAAGATGGCATGTGTAAATATTCACTCACAATATTTAGAGTGTGACATGTGTAAACATGGCTATGAAGAAACCTTTAACACGATTCTTGAGATTAGAGGAGCCTTTTAACCTGACACTTAACAGAAATCCACCAGCATAGGGTCCACTTTGAGACCATATCCCAATAACAAACAAAACTACGCATAGTATTTCATATGATATATATCCCCCAAGTGGGCCCCAACCCATGTTGAGGTGATTTCTAATCATGGATTCTTCTTCGCGTTTTCAAAACAGCCCTTAGGGCATTTGGTTCTATCAATCTCGCCTCCAAACTAACCCGTAGAGGATGGGTAGGGACTGCTTAGCCCTGTTACAACTACTCTATGCAAGGACTGAGAAGGGGGACACCATCGCCACCTCTTATCAGGAAACTTCCAATACTATTATCTTTGATTTGTATTAGATAGTCCATAGGATTTAACTCCTCTATTCTCTTAGCTATTGACAAATTAAAGAAACCAAATTATAATTTATTAATTAACACAATCAATGATTGAGATGCATTTTCATTATCTATAACCTACATAAGAAGAATATTTTTCCAGAGAAGAAATTTGGTTATGCCTTGCATCGTCTAAATTCACATTATTGATTCAACCAGAAGCATGTTATGAAGTTCTATACTATATAACTAATATGCTATTGATTTCATGGGCCATCATTCTTTATTTAATGACAATGAAGTCTGCAAACAAATGTAATCCAATGAGGAAGTCAATACCTTCAGTGATGAGGCAACCTGCACCATATATGCATGTAGGATGAAACTGGACAAATTCAAGATCCCGAAAAAAAAAAGGAAAATGATTTGAGTCAAGCCGGAAATGGTATATTCAGTATTTATCATCTTTTCATCACAAGTATTTAAAATTAAAAACATAATCATTGACCTGTAGAGGCAGTCTAGCACATGCAACAATATCACTTCCATCTCCAGTGCATGTATGAGCTAGAGTCACGGAGAAATAAGCACGACCATAGCCCTACAAAAATGGAAATATAGATATTTGTGAGGGTATACACAAAAGACAGTATTTTAAAAGGTTGATGCTTCAGTAGTTCATTAAATATGAGTTCAATTCAATAAACAAACCAATTATTCTTGTGGCTAAAATTGTGGATAGAGCTTGAAAACGATGTATTGTTCCATCCACCATGTTCAGAGCAAGCACTCCTTGACGGATACCTGAAATTGACAGGCAACAATGTGGTGAATAATCATTGATGTATAGAGCACCAATGCAATAACAAAAGACAAACAATTATCTATGTATGGAAAATAAATCGGAGATGGATGCTTGATGCTAGTTTGGCTTATCATTTTTGAGAGAGCCAAATGTTATGTCCATTTTATTCTTTTGTGCATTTAAGCATAAATCCATTACAAAAAAATCAAATTAAAACATAGTCAAAGAGTTAATTGTTCCTTCATTAAATCAAATGCTACAAATTAGAAACAATTCCATTATAGGCAATAGTAGAACGCAAATATTTACTACTTGTTCTTATGGTAATTGGAAGGTCTCTACATGATCAACCCCATGCAACATGGATGAATGCGTAGTGCATGCTTTCTCAAGGGAAAACAATACATGATTATCAATAAATAACACTTCTAAAATGCATGGTAAAAAGCATAGTTATATTTGAAGAAGTCTGTGAATGCTTTTTGGACATGGGAATATTTTCAGAGGCTAACATATTCGTGGATTCATTCTTAGACTTGGGGTTTTATGCTCATAAGTTGAAAAGGAAAATTGCTTACATAATCTCAACAAAACTTGCAAGTCAAATATTGTAAATCTAGTAAGCAATCAACAGAGTGGATGAGATAAAAATATTGTGAGTCTTTTATTGAGCATGGTGTACTATGACAATGGGATATCTATTGGATAGAAAAAGCTTATAGTTGATAGACACAACAACAAAAAATTACTTAGAAAACCAAATTTATTGTTAATGTGCAACGGCCTCTCTATTGAACCAGGGTTGTTGTGGAACACTCCTCTTCCCTCCTGATAGTGGAATTAATTTGGGGTGATCAACTTGAAGATTATACACTTAATAAGTGCACCACTCCAGGTCAATAGATGCTTATAATAAAATAAATCTTGTGAAGGGAACAAGTTAACTCCTCCACTCTATATCAAGGTGCATAAAATGAAGGGAGCAAGATTGAATTAAAATAAAGCTTGAACAAGTTAACTCCTCCACTCTATATTGATATTGCCACACATATCCCTCCAAGAGGTCAATTCATTGAGTTATATATGAGTGCGCTAGGCCTCCAAAGGCTAAGTGTCTTCAATCACCACCAAACCCTAGCCCTAGGGTGAAGTCAAGCCCTCAAAGGTGATGTTTTGGCCTCCAAAGGCAAGTTGTTTGGATTGTAAGGGATAGGTGAGATCCTCCAGGGTGTCTCTTAGGCATCCAAAGGCATGTCATCATCATTTGGTGTGTGGGCCCTGGTATCCAACCTGTGGGCTTCAAGCCCCAAGGAATCCCAAGCTAGGCTTGTTCTTCCAAATATGTCCACTAAACAAGGTCCTGCAAAGACAATGAATACGCGCTCCAAGGATCTCAATTCAAATGCATCATGATGAGTAAACCAAATCAATAAAAGAGCCTCCATTTCTTATCCATTTGTGTTGTGTACTAGGTACCAATAGAAGGATTTGATTCTTGTTGAAACAAAAATTCCCTACAATGTGGAATATTTACATGTTCCCCTTTACACAAAACACATCTTATTCCCTTCAACCATGTGTAAGGACTCTTGAAAATTTGGGGAATGAGAGCATGGGGAGTTGAAATGATTAATTTCCTCATTTATCTTGATGGACCCAAAAGTATATGGAATAAATATAATGTCATGAGTCAAGTATATAGGTGGATTTTGTACTAGGGTGCATAGAGAACCAAATCCTCCTAACTTAATAGACCTAAAAATAATATAAAATCTAATGAAGAACTAAGTGCTAGGTATGTGGGATGATTAAGGAATTTGGGGGAAGCAGAAAGAGAGAAATCTTCTAATATATATGAACCTAAGAAATATACGAAATACAATTTATCTTAAGGTGTTGGGCTTGTGGGAAGATTTTTGAAGTTAGGATATTACAAAGGGTGAAATTGATTATGAGTTTGTAGGGCTAAAAATATTTATCTGATATGATTGGCACTGAGGATTTGGCATATGGAAAGAGATTGTTGGATGATCCTTTTAGGCTCCAAGTTGTGACCCTTTTGAGCTTGAAAAGATTGTTGTTGGTTTTTATATCCAACAAGTCAATAAGAAACTCATGACATGAAAGGGAGAAATAAGATATGAATTTTAATAAGTTATTTTTCCCTTCAATGGTAGGTATGTAGTTGGCACACTAGGCTTCACGAATGACAATAGGCCTTATTAATATAAAAGGGACTTATAGTTGTAACTCATATGCATCCTACTTCCTGCCAACCAATAGGTACAAACCTTAGACAAGTAGTTAGCTCGTACATGACCAAATGACATCCATCCAATAGGCACAAACCTCACACAATTATCTGGCTCATACACTTGCTAGGCTTATTGATGATGATAGGTTAGGTCATACATATTCAATATAATCCTCGTAGATGCTAGATGGGTTTGACAGGAGCATGAATACTTTAAGAGTGCATACCCATACTATCATTTCACTCTCAACAAAAAGATTATGTGATGATGCCTTTATCATCCAACAAATATCCATTTAATTTAGAAGTAAGGAACAATAGAGAGCTTAAACTTTTAATGAACATAAACCTCGACAAAATCAAGTTTTAATGGAACCCATCATTCTCATGCAATGTTATAGAAGAAAAACCTTTGGATCTACAACTTTTCCAATAGTTAGTGCCTAAAAACCAAAGGTGCATATCTAGATTCTAACAGGGCCTTTATTTTCATGTCTTAAATGATGTAACCCAACATTTAAATTAGAATATAGGTCCCAACTATTATGGTCAAATCCATCAAGTTAGCTTGTTATATTGAATCTAATAATGTATATAAACATAAGTCTCTCATAGGTGTTGTAGGAAAATCTCCCTGCGGACAGGTAGATCGCCTCTAAGAGCTTGACCCTAACTCTAGACAGAAAATGCTTAACATGGAAACTGATTTCCTTTCAAATCTATCTGAGATAACACATGAGAAAGAAGGATGACAGAAGTACCTCTTTATCGACGTTTGTCCCTGCACGCTCCTGGTTGCACTTCGATCTCTTCGCTTCTCGCTAGATCCTGTGGACAAACAAGATACGACTACTTCCTACTCTATTGATATTAGCTTGAAAACAGATCTATCA
>SNQJ01S0198855.1:17145-28579 GCA_010110895.2 Picea sitchensis
ATTAGATGCCTTGATGGCATCAACCTAGGCATGGGTGATGTGTCGAGGGAACTTCTGGAGTAGGGGATTATTAACAAACATCTTTGGACCTCCTTCTAAGCCCACATTTGTTAGATTCCAGTTGCAGTTCATTACCATAATTCAACATTGTAAGTTGAGAATGCTTGATAGGGACCATGGAGAGGGGGTAGTAGTAATGGACAAAGAATATATGTATATATATGATGAATAAGAATAAATAAATAATGTTTATAAATACGTTCATGTTTTTATGGTACTTGTTTTTGTGTTTCTCAAATTAAATGAAAAATTATTAAACTTTGAAGATATATTTTATTTGATCGAATGACAATAGGTTAGAAATACATAATTTGTACGAGAAGAAACTAGATTTTGATGATAGTTTTATTACCATGGGTCGACAAAGTATCTTTTTTTTCAATAAAGGAAAAAAGCTTATATTAGTCAATATAAAATTTTTGTTCCAGCATACATTTTAAAACTGCCATTTAAGACAGTTTGTCTATCTGTTACATATAACCAGTTTACTGTTTATCTTACAAAAAAAACAACATTATTTTATAGTTACCATCCTTCCCACAGAAAGGAACCAGATCAACACTATTTGCTGAGTAAAAGTTTTCACTCTTTACAAATTTTCAATTTTCAAAATTCTAGTCTTTCAAAATTCCCAGTATGTCCATCATGTTCTTCTGCATAAATTATGCCATCTTCTTCTAGGAGAAGTGAATCTTTCGACATCTCATCAGCTTCCTTGTTATAGACCCTATATATATGTTGGGCCTTTATTTGATCAAAACTCTCGCTCAACACTCGAATTCTTGACATCCAAGGATGGAAAGAGATCAATTGAAGGTTACATTTGTTAGTATACCAGTCTATAATTATATTTGAGTCTCCAACTAGTTGAATCCTTTTTAACTTTTTGTAGCAAGCAAAAAAGAGTATGCACCACAAGGCAAGTAGTTCCCCTTTAGTATTGGTACCATTTCCACAATTCATCTTTAATCTGAAATTACCTAGAAAAGGATATTTTATAATTGCACTAGCCCCACACTTTTTTTTTTCTATCTTATGAGGCTCCATCAAAGAAGCCTATTGTCAAGTCCCAGTCTAGTATCGATGGTCTATCTATTATGCTCCCTTTATATACCTTTTGAATATTTGTTTCTCCCATAACCTGGAGTATATTGTTACACACTCTGGAGCTGTTGGGCATCCTGTTTTCAAAAATTACATGATTCCTTTGTTTCCAAATCTCCCAGCAGATAACACTTGGTAATTATTTAGAATTTTCCTTTTTTTTTAACCAGTTTAGATAGCAGTCATTTACCTGTCTTCCTTCCCAATTTTCTGTACACTTCATCTTCTTTAAAATATTGAGCCAGATATCTTTGGTAAAGACACAGTCCACAAATAAATGTTTTGCATTTTCCCCTTCGACCCCACAGAGTACACACATACTAGGTCCTACAAAACCTCTTTTTACTAGATTATCCCAAGTTAGTAATTTTTGTTCCAGTAATAGCCAAACAAAATGTTTGATTTTTAATGGGATATGCCATTGCCAGAGATTAGTGTACCAAAAATTAGTGTCTACCCCCCCCTCCATCCACATTTGCACTTCATATGCCTGTTTTGCAGTTACATGTCCCCTCTTTGTATTCCAAGACCACATCAATGAATCTTTTTCATTTTTTAAGTCAATACCCGAGTTAATTAATCCCTTCACATAATTGTTCCATTCCACTATATGTTCACCTACCAAGCTTAAAGACTCAGCCTTTTTCCAGACTATTTGTCTCACTCCCTCCTGATTCCTTTCACTTGCTTGTGTAAGGAATTCTATGGCTTGATCCTTCAATGATTGAATTATTTCCTTTGTCATTCTGTAGTACATGTGTGCCCCCACCAATGGATCTGTTCCAATTCTAATTTATTCCCCATTTCTTGGGACCCAAGCCAACCAGTCTGCCACTATGTTAAAAGATGTAGTGAGTGCTCTCCAAATATTTGAGATTCCAAACCAGTTTTTCTTTCCTTCCATAAACCAATCTTTCACTGATTTCTTCCTAAGGTATTTATTAAGTATTACCTCATGCCAGAGTCCCGGAACCATTAATCCCCTCCACATGCTTTTTGTTGCTAAGGCTTTCCCAAAAGTAAAAATATTTTTCATACCCCAGCCACCAACCTTTTTTGGTTTTGCTAATTTTTTCCAGCTAATCAGATGCACTCCTTCTTTTGATTTATTCCCTGTCCACGGAAAGCTGAACATCCTTCTTCTAATATTGTTTAGAGTACATTTAGGAATGTTTGCTAAAGATAACCAGTACACTGGAATACTTTCTAGTACTGATTTTACCAAGATAACCCTTCCTCCTAAGCTTAACCATTTATGGCTCCAATTTGAAATTCTTGCCTCAAATTTCTTCTCCAACCTTCTCCAATCTAATATAGTATAACAATTAGGCTTAAGGACACACCCCAAATATTTAAATCCTGAATCAACTGGTTTTGTTTCAAATGGAAGCAAATTCTTCAACTCAACAAGTTCCTTTGCATTCCACCCAACTTCTAAAAATGATGATTTATGTGGGCTGAAAGCCATTCCTGTAGCTTTACAAAACAATTCCAACATATTTTTATAAACTTTCCACTCCTCTAAACTACCAAGTCCAAAGAGAATTATGCCATCCACAAACATTAGGTGTGTAATGTTTAATCCCCTAGCCACCGGAATGCCTTCAATTTTCTTTTCCAGGACCTGTTCCTTTACAGCTCTACTCAGACCTTCTACAATTAAAAGAAACAAAAATGGGGATAAGGGGCACCCCTGTCTCAGACCCCTTGAACTTTTGAAAAAAATTGTGGGCTTGTCGTTTACCAACACTGCAAAATTTGTTGATGTCACACAACCCATAATCCAATCAGTAGCTTCCAAATTCATGCCCACCTGTAGCAGGACTAGCCTAAGAAATCCCCAGTCAACTCTGTCATATGCTTTTATGAGATCTAATTTTAAGACTAGTGAATTTTTATTTTTCACCTTTATACTGTGTAATACTTCCTGTACAACTCCAATAGCTTCAGTGATTTGCCTTCCCTCAAGGAACCCAAATTGTTCCTTTGAGATACCAAAGGATAGACAGGTTTTAATTTTGTAGGCTATTATTTTGGTAATGATTTTGTAATCTAGGTTGCACAGGGCAATTGGTCTAAATCCCCCAAACAAATATGGATTGTCACTTTTAGGAATTAGTTCCAAAAAAGTGGCATTTAAGGCACTAGAGACTCTACCTTTCTTCCTCGACTCTTCTACCGTATCCACAAGATCCTTGCCCAGGATATCAAAAAAGGTAATAAAAAATTCCACTGTCCATCCGTCAGGACCATGGCTTTTTGATCCTTTGCATCCTTTTAGAGTTTTCAATATTTCCGCTTCTGTGACAAGCTCAATCACCCTGTGATTATCCTCCACTGTAACCATCCTGGGATAATTCTTCAATAGTGTTAATTGATCAGTTATATGGAGATTTGTCTGTGCCTTATATATATTCTGAAAATACTCCATCGCTTCCACCTGCAAATCTTGATTACTAGTTACCAAAGTCCCATCTTCCTTCCTAATCTCCCAAATAGTATTTTTCTGTTTTTTGGAAGTAGCGTAAGTGTGAAAGAATTTGGTATTCCTATCCCGTGCCAGCCAATTAATCCTACTCTTTTGCCTCCAAGTTTCTTCCTCCTACCTTAATAGAGTCAACTTTCTCTTTTCTAGACCTATTACTAACTCCTTATCTTCGTCATTTTCAAAACCCCCCTAGATTATCTGCATATAACTCCTCCAATTTTTCTTTTAGTTTTATCAATTCACCCTTTGCTTCCATCTTTTTCTTCCTTTCCCACTTAATTACCAAACCTTTGAGTAATTTTAACTTTTTTGTTAAAGTGTATATCGGATTTAGGACCTCTATCCCAAAATACCAATCAAGGGTCGACAAAGTATCTATTCCTTTATATGTGGGTTAATAGTGCCACAAGTTGGGAAAGCATTTATCCTTTTAAAAACAACTACAAATGTCTTTTACTTTAAAAAAAAGGTGTAAGTGATTCTGAATGATCCATAGTGGAAAAAGGATTCTAGAACAATGAGATATGTTCTAGAACAATGAGATATGTTCACAAAAAGAAAATTGTGTGATTGGTAACTTATCGACGACAAATCATTTAACATGACAATGGATGTAAATACATGATGCTAGTAAGTGAATGACAAGTGGACATTAACTAGTGGACACTAATAAACGAATCAATTAAACAATTTAACATCACATAGATTGTAGAACAATGAGATGAGTTCATGAGAAATAAAAGTGCGTGGTTGGTAACTTACTAAGAACAAATCATTTAACATTGTGAAATAAAGTGCGTGGTTGGTAACTTACTAAGAAAAAATCATTTAACATCACAATGGATGTAAACACATGATTGTAATGAGTGAATGACACGTTGATGTGAAATATTTAAATAGATGAATCAATTAAACAATTTAATATCACATAACAATGGAAATGAATATATGGTTTCATGAGTGAATGACAAGTTGATATAAATTTGTAAAGTAGAGGAATTAATTAAACAACCTAACATGACATGATAATGTATGTGAACTTTTGAGTGAATGGTGTGGGATATGACAAGAGTTTGAGTGAATGATGGCATGAGGGACACTTATAGTGTCCTAAGTTGGAAAAAATTCAGCAATGAAAATAAAAAATTGTAATTTTAGATTAGCATTGGGGAGTGGAAGATTATTAGTATAGAATGTATTTTAATCAATGTTATTCATAAAATGTTGTGATGTGATTAGTACGGGGAGTGGAAGCTTATTAGTATAGAATGTATCTTAATTTTAAATATATATATAGTATAACAATGTTATTTGTAAAATATTGTGATATGATTAGCATGGGGGAGTGGAAGATTTAAATTTAAATATTAATACTTAATTTAATTTGAAAAGAATATAGAAAGGATGGGAGAGGAGGAAGGGAGTAGTGCATGGAGGTAGAAAGTGGGGGAAGGGATTCACAATTATTGTTTGGTAATATTATTCCAAATGAAAAAGAACTAGTAGAAGAGGCTCTTATGATCTTCACTAAATTTAAATTAATATATATTTTTTAAATTTTTAAGTAATGGGTAATTTTTTTTCTTTGTAAAAGCATGAATTTTTTTTACACACAATTACATTAATGATTTGAAAATTAGTTTATATATATATATATATTAAATGGACATGTTGGTTGTAAAAATCACTTAAAAATTTAAGAAAAAATAAAGATTTTATGAAGATTCTCTTAAAACTGACATTTTCATGAAGGAAGATTTCCTTACATTCACTTCCAATACCTATTTTTCTTTTACAATGACAAATGTATTTCATGTTAGAAAATGTTGTGGTTAAAATGGAAAACTTTGTAATACAAAAAATATAGTGATGGTTAAGGCCAATTGTCCAAAATGCATATTATTTTGCTTAAAAAAATCCTAAGTTTGTCTTCCTTAATCCATAATTTGAGGGCTCAAGATGTATATTTCCTTACACACTGATTAAGCTAAAAACTTATATGAAAAAACATCTAAATAAACATAAAAATAAATTAGCTCTATGGGTTAGCTCAATTGGTCTTGATGCCAAACATGCGTACTCTCTCCCGAAGCCGGGGGGGTCACAGGTTCGATTCTCATGCTCCTTGGGGATATGATTTTCTTTGCTTAGCATCCATGGATCATGGGGAAGTATTCGGTGGGTTTTCTGTGAATCTTTCTATGAAAAAAAACCCCGTAAATTACTAGTTTTCATGGTTGAGGCATCATCTTGCACAATCTCTTGAGGTTCAACTCCAACTTTTTCCAGTGGCTCTCCTTTCTCAAATTTGGCTATAGGGTTGAAGGAACTCGTGCCATATTATAATTGCAAATTTGGAAGGTGTTAAGTGTCTCAAAATCCCCTCCAATGCTAGGGAGGGGTCTTCCAATGAGTTGGAGTCCTTATAGAGAGGAGTTGAAACAATATCTAGAGGAAGGCCAAGGTGGGTCACTATCATACTAATCGTCAACTTTAGAAATTGGACATACACACTTAGATATGTGTGTTTCCCTCTATATAATTCCATGAAGGAATCTGCCCCCTTATTCCACGCCCTAACTTCTAAAGTATGCTTGGTTATGTAGATTGCACAATTATCCTTGGTGTTATTTTATTTTTAAATAGTCTAGGAGAATTCATCCTTCCATCATTTTTGGCATATGATCTAGTTCATAAATATAAACAATGAAGTAGACAATGAAAATATAAATAGAGGTAAAGAAAGGAAAAACCAAATGAATGCTAGATTTCCCCAAAGATTGAATCAAATACAAAGACAACCACAACATGGACATGGTTCTAGTGATGTTGGAGAAAGTAGAGGTAGCATGATAAGGGAGTCTCATATAAAACCTAAAGAATCAAGAACAACCTTACAATATCATACATACCATTCCTCTCTATATAAGTCATCTGTTAAATAAATATATTATTATTTATGAAGATCCATTGAGCAACCCATATGTATCTCTAGTTAGAGAGAAAAGGTGGCCACATGATTGAGATGACTTTCAAAGAGAAATTCCTAAGATTGAGTTGCCTATCTCCAATGGTGAGAACAAATCTAGACAAGATGTTGAATCTTGGTTTCTAGGGATGAGAAAGTATGTTCAATTACATGATTACTCAAGGAACATGAAGGCTATGATTTCTATTCATAATTTGCAAGGCAAGGCTTCTCTTTGGTGGGATCAACCTAACAAGTAAAGATGATTAGTGAAGGAAAATATTTCTTGGAAGAAAATCAAGAAATATTTCTTGGAAGAAAATCAAGAAATATTTCTAGTGAAAATTTCTTTTTGAGAATTACTATGAAAGGTATACAAGAGTTTGATTATATTAAACTAAGAAATATGACCATGTATGGGTATGAGAAAAAGTTCGTAGAGCTATTGAGATATGTTAAGTATATCAAAGATTACAAGGTAAAGATATAATATTTTTTAAGAGGGTTACCTTCATTCTACAAGGACATGATTCAATTTTATGAACCTAAGGCACTTGAAGATGAAATCCAGAAAACCAAATACTTGTATGGATAAAAGAACAAAAAAACATATTTTCAGAAGTCTTACAAGGATAATGAGAGTGAAAAGCAAGATCAAAGGAAGAAGAGTTTCAAGCCTCCTTTATTTAAAAACAATTCCAATAATTTATAACAAAATCAACTTGCCAAAAGTGGGACAAACATAGTTGAATATTTAATAAAAAGTGAAATACTGATGTGGGAAATCCACTCAAATGGAGTTCAAGACAAAGAAAAGTGTAAAAATAAGAATCTACGACAAATTTGTATTGAGCAAATGATAATCTTATATATCTTTACAAGAGGAAAACTACCTCAACAAACTTAAGAGAGAAAGACTCTCCAGATCCAACAAAATAGGATTTATACACCAAAACAAGGAATAGGTTGAGAAAAGATCTCAACTATGCAATGAATATCTCAACCATGCCCATGAAAATATCAACTATCCCCTAATACTAGGAAACTACAATGCTACATAAACACTCATATAAATTTCTATTACAATAAAAAAATACAGGAGCATATAGGCTCAAAATATAAACTAAGCATTCCTCCCAACCTAAGAATCATTGGCCTCCAATGATTTCAAAAGAGAAGGAAAATACTGTTGCAGTTGGTTGTGATCTATCCAACGACCTTGATGTGGATGCTAGCTTCATTTGGAAATAAGTTAAGAAATAGTAGACCCTAATGAGTTCAAGTGGAGGCTAAAAATCAGGTACAATATCTACAGGATGAATGGTCAGGACCTCTGTCTCCAAAGTGGGTTCATGCTATGGTTTGAGAATATCCACATTGACCACATCATGGATGCCTAAGTGAGCTAGAATATCAAGGTGGAAATAATTTTGAGACACTTGTTGGATGATTGAGTAGGGGCCATACCGAACGGGTTTGACCTTACTATAAGCTTTATCCTAAAATCGACGTTTGTCATAATGCAACCATATTTGTCACCAACTTTGAAATGATGTGGAACACGATGTTGGTCCATAAGTTGTTTATTCTTTTCTTAAGTATTCATAATAATCTAGATGAATTTGGCTTGAAGAAATTATAAGTGTTGAACAAAATTTTGGGCCTTATCTTGTTCTTTTTGAAGATGAGAAGTAGCTGGAAAAGGTAAAGATAAAGGAAACTCATAAGGAGACAAATGTTGGAAACCAAGACATACCTCAAAGGGATAATGACCAATGGAGGAGTGGACTGCTCGATTATATGTATGTTCAATATGAGTAAGACTAAAATCCCATTTTGTTGGATAAGAATGATGATAGATTCAAAGAATTTGTACTAAAGTATGGTTAACAACTTCAGCTTGACCATTAGTAAGAGGATGAAAGGAAGTGAAAAAATTAAGAGAAGTTCCTAATATTTTCCACAAGGAACACCATAAATGCCACACAAAATGTGAGTCACGATCATAAAAATGTTGGTGGGCAGACCAAAGGAGCACCATACAAAGTCAAAGAATAATTGGGTTAAGTCACTAGCAAAACTAGTTTTGCGAGAAGGGATAAACTTAGCCATTTTACTGGATAGAACAACAATCACGAAGATGCAATCATGATGAAGGAAAATCATGGGAAAAACAACAACAAGATCAAAGAAATATTGAACAATGATGTGGGAAATCCACTCAAACAGAGTTCAACACAAAGAAAAGTGTGAAAATAAGAATCTCTAACTAATTTTTATTAAGCAAATGAGAATGTTATATAGTTTTACAAGAGGAAAATTACCTCAACAAACCAAGGAGAGAAATACTCTCTTGATCCAACAAAATAGGATCTATACACCAAAACAAGGAATAGGTTGAGAAAATATCTCAATTATGCCATGAAGATCTCAACCATGCCCATAAAAATATCAACTATCCCTTGATACTAGGAAAATACAATGCTACATAAACACTCATATTAGTTTCCTATTACAATAAAAACATACAAGAGCATATAGACTCAAAATATAAACTAAGCATTTTATTCCCTATCAAAGATAGACAATTAAATGTCGGGGCTGCAAAGTGGAGCATATGTATAAATAATTCCCACAAAGTGGAGACAAAATGATGAGCACTCAGAACATCTATAAAGATACTACAATGAACTTGGTGGCAAATAAAATTCCTTAGATTTATGCAGTGTTGGCTAATTTCCAGGTAGACCACCAATCAAAATTGAAGGTAAGATTGTAATGCAATCTATTTCTATTTTAATTGATCTAGGGGAAAGCCATAGTTATGATACTCCTAATATTGTTTATAATTCTCTTCTTAAATAGACTAAGCATACTAAGCCTTATTTAGTTCAATTTAGTTACTAGAACTAAGAGGAAAATTAGTGAGATGGTGAAGGGATGTCCCTTAGATATGAATGAACTCCATACTCATGCAAATCTAAATACATTACCACTTGGTTCTTATGATCTCACTGGAATGCATTGGTTGGAGATAAACTATGCCATTCTGAATTTCTATAACAAGACAATTAATTATCTTGATGAGGAAGGAAACCAAAGGAAATTTAAAGTTATTCAAAGGTCGATATCTATAAGGCAGATTTCAACATAACAATTGAATAAGTTCTTCATAAAGGGTGTCAATTATATGCATCCTATGTTGTCAAACCAACAAAAGACACAGGTCTAATTTTTGTGGATCTTTCTAGTGTTACAAGAATTTGAACACATGTTTATAGAGGAAGTCCTTGCATTACCTCCAAAATCAAACATTGATTTCTCTATTGAAATTATGCCTATAGATTCTTTAATATCCAAGACTTCATACAAACTAAGTACATCGGAGTTGAAATAACTACAAATGCAATTATAAGAATTTCTAAAGAAGGGATATACGTGCCCAAGTGTCTCTCTGCGGGTACCATTGATACTATTTGTAAAGAATAAAGATGGAATTTTAAGGTTTTGTAATGATTATGTGTAGTTGAATAAAGTCAGTGAAAATATATATATCCTCTACCTAGAAATGATAATTTATTTGATCAACTAAGGGAAACAAAGATCTTTTTGAAGATTGACCTTAGGTTAGACTACCATTAAGAAAGGATAAATGATGAAGGCATTTTTAAAACAACCTTCAGAACCAAATATGAACATTATGAGTTTGTGGTGGTGCCATTTGTCTTGACAAATGCATCAACTACTTTTATGTGTCTTATGAATGGTATTTTCCATCAATACTTGGACAAATTTATAATTATTTTCTTTAATGGAATTATGGTTTATCCAAAGCCAAAACAAAAGCATGAAAAACACTTGTGATTATTTTTTCAACTGTTGATATAACACCAACACTATGCCAAATTGATTGAGAGAACACCAACCCTATGCCAAATTGAGTAAGTGCTCTTTTTATTAGAGAAAATTTCAGTATTTGGGACATATAATTTTTGATAAAGGAATAGTAGTAGACCCAGAGAAAATTGAGGCTATAATGGAATGGCACACACCTAAGAATGTTTTAGATGCAAGGCCAGTCATGGATGCAGTTGGTTATTACAAAATATTCACAGAGATATTTTCAAAAATTTCCTTTCCAATTACCTCTCTCCAAAATAAAGACAAGAAGTTTGAATGGATGCAACAATGTGAATATAACTTCCATCTATTGCTTACCAATGCACTAATTCCCAAAATTAGAGGTCTGAATAAATACTTTGTTTTGTGCATATGCATTATTTAATGGGAAGGAAATTCAAGTTAAGAATACCCCTGGAAAAAAAGCGTAAATTTTATTTCAATAAGAAAATAAATTTACATTTTGAATAATACATGTAGCCATGTATTTTTTCAAAAGGTCTTTAGAAAAATAAAGAAATAACCCCTTTGAGAGGTGCAACCACAATATATATAACCAATCAAACCCTGTCTGATGAAGTAGCTGAGCTACCAAAAATGGAAATATGGATGTTGCGAGTATCCCAAAAAATTACAAAGTAAATACAAGAACCAAAAGCTAGTACATTGCCGAGAAACAAATCAGAGAGTGTTCAAGTATCCTTTCAGGTCTTTTACATAAGGACTGCATATTGGTCTAATCCACAAGACCAAGATTCTTTCCTAGAGGTAGAGATGTGTATAGCTAGAGATATCTAATAAAAACCATAGTATGAAAAAATCCACTAAAATAAGAGCCACTTCATAAGAATGTATGTTCGAATAATCGCAAAAGATATTTCATGGATAATTTTAGAGCGTACGGTCAGGAGGGT
>SNQJ01S0198856.1:6464-19827 GCA_010110895.2 Picea sitchensis
GCTTTAGTTAATCATATCATATGATTCACAAAGGTAATCTAATACTTCAAATAGTTTTTTTTTGGTTGTGTATAAGTAATCCCCTGGATATCATAGTATAATCATAACCATAATTGTGCAATAGATTATTTGAAATGAATGAGATATAGATACCACTTCTGAGTAGAATAAAATGATATATTGATGACTAGTAAGGAATAAGAGAAGCACATGGAATCTGTACTAGTAACTCCATTGTATCAACTTAGAGTACTAGTATATCGAGTGTGATTGATTATGGAATATATACTATTATTTTTTACATAACGTGTTTTTAATGTGCATTGGCATATAATGAGGTCCTTGAGAGTGGAGCAACTACAAGATAGGGTTTGATAGTCACAGCCATAACAAAGGATAGCATGAGCACCAAAGGAGGGGGTAAGGGTACCCCCTCATACAAACAGGTAGTGGTAGACAGAGGGAAAGGGACAAGAGGCATAGGTTTCAAGGCACCAGTGACAGGCACCTTAGGATAAGACCTGGAAAAAGGTTAGGAAAGGAACCAGGGCAGAAGTGAGTGCATGGGAGAAGAAGCTAGAGAAAGTCACAAGGAGGTGCAAGACACAACAACACCCAAAGGGGCAGAAGGGCGCAACTCGTGCAAACCCAAAAGAACAATGATACCCAAGGTGATACTAGAGGATCCACAAAAACAACTCTACAGGGACCAGATGAAGATGCATGTGATAATATGCAAGTTCATGGGTCTGTGGCCCATAGAAAGAACGCTGCACAACTAGATTAAATACCATTGGAAGCCAAACGGAGAAGTGGAGCTCCACTTGGGCTCTAAAGGATTATTCAGAACAATATTCATGAACCTGGAGGACATGGATAGAGTCTTTGAGGGAGGCCCATACTTCCACGTCAAAGCAGGACTGTACATGCGGCCATGGAAGGAAAATTTCTCCCCAGAAAAAGATACTTTCAAAAAGGTTTCGGTCTGGCTGAGATTTTATTCCTTACCTTTAGAATACTAGTTACCCTCTACTTTTGAAGCAATAGGAAACAAACTAGGGAAATATGTGAAGACCTCAGAAGCCACCCTAAAAGGGAGATATACATCTTAAGCAAGAATCTGCATAGAAATGGATGTGTCGGGAGCACTCCCAGAAGCCATAAGTCTAGAATTCAGGGACGAGGAATGGATCCAAAACATAGATTACGAATAGATCCCCTTCGGATGCAGAAGATGTCATGAACATGGCCACCTGATCATAGAATTCCCTCTAAATAAAAAAAAGGAAGTGGAAATCCCCAAACCATAGCAGGATGAGGATGGGTTTATAAAACCAAACCCCAGAAGAAGAGGAAACAAAACGCAGAGAAGAACCCCAGTAGGAAATAACCTGGAGACCCAGAATAAAATGGAAGGAAGGGACAAAAACATCAAAGGGGCAGAAAACAAAAATGATTCATCAAAATCTCAAGAAACCAAATAACAAGCAACAAACGATCCCACCGATCGGCCAAGTAATGAGAAGGAACAGGGAAGTTGTGCAACCCCAATGGATGGAGAAATCAGAGACAAAAAAACCCCTATGAAAGAAGCAAAGGGAGATGCAGAAATGACCCCTAGCGAAGTAGGCACATAAGATCCTGATCTCAAATACCTTGTGGAAAGGGAAGGGATAGATCTCTTGAACATATTGGAGGAATGGAAAAGACACGAAGTAGACAATGTTCCAACATAACAACTTGACTGCATTCAGTACCTATTTCTCCTAAGGGAGGAAGCCAAATCTAGAGGACTAAAGAGCACACATGATGATATTGGAAACTTAGAAATCAAAACAGGCGAGGGACAACCACAACTCTCACCCAAGCAGACGAGGAGGAAAAAAGTCAGGAAATCAAATATCGTAGCCCTATAGGAGCTTGGAGCACTACTAATAAACTTGGGTAATATCAAGAAACTCTTCGCCAAATCCCCCCCACATGTTTAAAATGAAGGTTACAACCTGGAATATAAGAGGCCTAAACAACTCGAGAAAAAAAAGAATCCTTAGGAATAGAATAAAGTAAGAACAACTGGATCTCTGTTTTATATAAGAGACAAAATGAAATACAGATAGAATGGAGGAAATCAGTAAAAAACAATAGTGCAAGTACAAGATGGTGGTTGTTGGAGGCCACCAAATGAACGGAGGAATTTTCACATTGTGGAACCCACTAGTACTAAGCCTAGTAGCATTAGAGGCAACCAGGCACACCCTCACGGTTCACATGCAAAACATTGGAAACACTGAGATGATTCTATGCACTAATGTGTATGGGCCCCAGGTGTTAGAGGAAAAGAGAGGAATGACACAAGACTTAGAAGACCATAAAACTTGATCCAACAACCTCCAATGGATCCTTGTAGGGGACTTCAACATCATCATGCCACTTGTGGAGAAAAGAGGAGGTACAAGAAGACTAGATAGGGATGCAGAAGAATTCTCAAAGTTCATAGACACAATGAAGATGGTAGACCTCAAAAATAATAATGGCCAGTTCACTTGGAACAATAAACGGACGAATCAGTATCAGGGAGCAATAAGACTCGATACATTCCTAGTATCAGAGTCAATCATTATGTAGGGGATAACCTCATATTGAAACATCCTCCACTGGGGGGGATCCAATCACTGGCCAGTGCAATTGGAGGCAGGCTTCCAAACTGCACCAAAGAATAGACCCTTCAGATTTGAGAAATTATGGATTGAACACCCGAACTTCAAGGAAAGAATCAAATAGTGGTGGTAGGAGGAGAAACCAGAGCAAGGGAAAAGGATGTTCAAACTCTATAAGAAAGTAAAGTATATGAAATGTAGTCTCAAGGAGTGGAACAAGGACACTTTTGGGAACATAAACCAAGAAAAAAAAAGCATAGAAGAAAAAATGAAAAAACTCTAGGAAACCTGCATTTCAGAGAGCTATACAGAGGAGCAGAAAAAGGAAGAGATCCAGATAATTCGTGAATGGGAATATCAATGCCAACAGGAAGAAACACTATGGCGACAAAAGTCTCGTATCATATGGCTAAAGGAAGGAGAATGAAACACCAATCTTTTTCATAGAACAACCATGGACATAAGAGCCCATAACAAAATCCTGAAGATTAAGGACCAGGATGGAATAGAGAGAGAGTCACATAAGGAGATCGAAACTACTCTGGTAAACCACTTCCATGGGATATCCCAAGAACCCAACCAGGACAGAATGAAGGCCATACAAAGGATAATCTATCATATCCCCTGCCTGGTCACCGGGGAACAAAATAAAAACCTAAAAAAACACATTACGGAGGAGGAAATTGACCAAGTACTCTAGGAGATGCCCAACGAGAAATCCCCAGGTCCAGATGGCTTCACAGTGGAGTTTTTCAAATCCTGTTGGGAAACTATCAGACAAGACGTTTATAAGGTTGTGGAAGACTCTATAAGGTTAGCCTCCATTCTAAAAGCGCTAAATTCTAAGATGATTACAATAATCCCCAAATAAAATGAAGTAAAAAACCCATATCATTACAGAGCTATAGCACTGTGCAATGTGGTTTATAAGATAATCTCCAAAGTTATATAAAATAGATTGAAACCCCTCCTACCCTCATTGATCTCACAAGAACAAGCAGGCTTCATGGAAGGAAGACAGATAATGGACAATATTATCCATGCCCACGAGCTCATCCACACCTTGAATCTTTAGAAGAGAGGGGGAATGATAACACAACTCGACCTAGAAAAATATTATGACAAAATTATTTGGCACTATATGGTCAAGACCTTGGAAGCCTTTGGTTTCACCCAAGAGTGGATCAGCTGGATAGTCAGCCTAGTTTCTAGAACAAGCTCTTCACTGCTAATAAATGGAGCCTCAACCAAACATTTCTTCCCCACAAGAGGCATTAGACAAGGAGACCCACTATCCCCCATCCTTTTCATTCTGATGATGGAAGGTCTCAGTCGAAGCATTAAAAGTGCAACTGCAATAGGTGAAATAATAGGTGTCAAACCTTTCAAAAATTGCCCTACCTCCATGCACCAACAGTTCGTGGATGACACCTTACTTCATGGCATACCCACGGTCAAGGAAGAAAAACCCTAAAAACAAATACTAGAAGAGTTTTGGGAAGCCTCGGGTGCCTATATCAGCCATTCCAAGTCTATGATCTTCTTCTTCAATACCAACCCCACAATATAAAGGAATTTGGCAAATATTCTGGGCTTTGAATGCAAAGCACTCCCAACTAAGTACTTGGGCATACCCTTAACAGACAAAGCATACAAAATGTCCACTTGGGAAGGAATAATCAACAAATTATAGGAACGGGTGAAAAACTGGATGTATAGATCCCTTAACCTAGCTAGAAGACTTATTCTGACCAAGTCTATTTTGCAAGCAATTCCAACCTTTATGATGTCCTTTTTCCCAACCCCAAGGGGATTCTACAAAAAATAAGAACCATCCAAAGGGACTTCTTGTGGCGAGGAGTGGAAACAAGGAAAAAATGGGCCTTGGTGGCTTGGGAGAAGGTCTGTAAACCAAAAAGAAAAGGAGGTATGGGGCTATAAGAACCATAAGTGACCAATGACGCCTACGGGGTGAAACTATGGTGATGCTAGGTCAAAGAAACTACTACACCATGGGTAAACCTGTGGAAGGAAAAGTATGCCCCAGACATAATTGACTAGGATAGAATATGCTTCGGAGGCATCAAGGAAGGTTCAACCATCTAGAACCTAGCTCGGTGCAATAAAGCCTCGATTCATACATACAAATTTTGGTAAGTCAGGAATGGTAGAACAACCAGATTCTGGGAGGATGCCTAGCAACAGGAACCAAGAATGGAGAAACCTAAAAGGGAGGCACTCCAATAGGAGTTGATTGCATAAGGAAAAACCAAATACTACCATTACTGGAAACAAGAAATAGATCGCAACAAATGGAAAATCTAGAACACTCTCACCCCACAGATTACAGCCCAAACCACAACAATAGTAAAAGCGGTGGAGGGGGAATTGGGGAGACCTAAAATTGTAGTCACGAAAGGAAATGGCCAGCTGAGATGGGGAAAAAAATACAATGGGGAATTCAATCTAAAAGAAGTCTGACTTTATATTGCGGACCACAACCAAGAAGACCTGATGGAACAATGGGATAAGCTCTGGAATGACCCCCATTGGCCAAACATTCAAATTTTCCAATGGTTAATACTCCACAACCAAATTCTAACTTGGGAATACCTAAGGAAAAGAAGATTCATAGGTCCTTCCATATCTCACCTCTGTCAAGCCAAGTAATAAACAATGAACCATCTCTTTGACGAATGCACCTACACAACAAAGATCTGGGACTAGGTGGCAGGTATATTCTGATAATCGAATAGGATCTGAGGTAACATATCCACAAATATCAATACTTAGAAAGAGAACTACAATGAAAACAAAGGGGTGAACCTCTGTTGGACCCTCATCCCAGGAATGATCATATGGGAAATATGGAAGGAAAGGAACCGACGTATCTTCAAGAACCAAAGATGGTCATAAGGGAAGATCAAGGAAACAATAATATCCATGACAAAGGAAACAATACAGAGCCACAACTACCAGATAGGAGGAGTGCAACTCAAAGACTAGGACTCCTTCATTCTAGAATCCTTCCACTTGAAAGACAAACACAACCCCAATCAGGTAAGAAGACCACCACAACTCCAAGTAGGTGAGCACAATTGGGAACCCCCACCAACAGGCTCCCTCAAGATGAATTTCGATGGGGCATCGAAAGGTAACCCAGGATGGATAGGAATGGGAGGATTAATTAGGGACAGTAAAAGAAATATCATCTGGTTGTATGCTGGGAATCTGGGAAACTAAACCAACAACGCCACAAAATTTCAAGCGCTGGAGACTGGACTCAAGATTGTAAGCCGGGAAGGGATGAAAAACATCATAGTGGAAGGAGACTCCACACTGGTTATCAACACAGTAAGGAGACTCCAAAATGGTACCAGAGTGGGAAAAATTCAGAGGCAGTGGCGCTTGGCATAGTCCCTGCAAAAAATCAGGAGCACTTGCGGATGAGGATCATAGTGGAGTTGTGATGGGTACAGAGGTTAGCAAATGGAATGGTGGACATAATTTCTAATGAGGGGGTTGACAAGGAAGAACCAGAATTGGATACTATCTGGAGTAACATCCCGAATGGTCAGTTCCAAAATGACTGTAGGAAACTAGCAGGAAAAGACTGTTACGACAACCAAAGTATGGACAACCACATCGAGGATGGAGGCACAAAAATAACTAAGGGGCATGTAGGATGTAGGTAGAATTTGATAGCCCACCACTAAAATATGAATTACAATGTAGTTCCAGGTCACACAACAAGTGAAGGTATGACACCATGGTCCTGTCAATAGGGAGAAGTACAGGGGTTTCCCGTGGGAAAGCAGAAAATTTAATCAGTAGGTGGCAAAGTATGAAGGACAAAAGGGTTCCCAATGTCCAGGTATGGGTACACCTCACCCAATTATAGATATGGGGAGGGGTAATGATTGTCGTACAATGTCCAAGGAAAAGGATGGCGCAGAGATGACGACAGGGATCCCAAGAGAACACACTCCGAAATGGTGAAAAATGACCAGAAGGTACACCTTTATGAGCAATCCATGATTGTTGGGATGATCCCATAGCTGGGGAAATCCCATAAAATAAGTAACACCAGGAATAGCCACAGACTGGAGAGAAGCAACTACAAAGCCCATATTACATACCAGGAAGGGGAGAATAGGCATAGGAGAAGAACCCAAGACAAAAACCACCACAAGCAAGACGAGATGGTAAGAATGAAGAAAACCCATAGTAAGAGAGGCCCCCAGGGAAAATAACCTCTAAAAATCACCCAGAGGATCACAAGGATGGAGCAAGCAACTAGAGAAGCCAAGGGTACCTTCCTCATGCAGGTTGATCCAAAGGGAAAAGATATTATCAATAGATGGGAGAAAGAAATCAACACCACACACAAGTCAAAATCCTGGACATAACTAATTCAAGAAGGAGATGTGCTAAGGGACCCAGGGGCTACGCAGCCCAGAACAACCCTCTACCACAAAATGATGGAGGAGGCCTAGTGAGAAAAAATGATAATAGGCAAGATGAATGCTGACCAGAAAGGGACCCACATGGAGGCTATCATGGACCACAAGAAGGTGCTCACATAAATTCTTAGTTGCCTTAGCAACCTGGAGGCTAGTGAAAGAAGACTAGCTGAGGACCAGAGGATCCAAAAGGATAAAATGGAACGAATGGCAAGCCAATTCCACCTTTACTTACGCTATCTCCACCACATGGAAATCACTCCAGCAGACTGGAGTGGAACACCTTCTTGTATCAGGAAGATGCACGTGGTAGAGAAGAGGAAGGAGAATGAGGCAAGAAAGGATGGAGACACATGACATCCCATCATCCTTGACTAGCGCAGGTTCAACCCTAGGTCAAGTTGTTTTCAGTATAGGAGCTACTCCTTTTTTGGGTTATGTTTTTTTTATATGTTTTGGTTTCGTCTTCAAACTGGTTTATGGGGGACTGGGTCAGTTTCCTATGGTGGTGGCCCAACCCTCCCCCTGCTATTCGTGCAACTTCGAGATCCCTGATCTGGTTTCCTTTTTGGTAGATCAAGGGATTCCCCTTTCCTTTTTTGTATCATAACTTCTTTCAGTAATATAGGATTTCACACTCACTTACAAAAAAAAAATGTGCATTGGCATCTGCATAGAAAATTTAATGTGCATAGACAATTTGACTATGTGTTTTTAATGTGCATTGACATATTCATAGGCAATTTTCATGGCTCTAGTTTCCACTTTTCCATGTTTATTTTTCCTTGGTGCTATCAATTTTCTCTTCTTTTTCTCAAACATTGATTGTTTGACATCCTTTAGTTGACTTGAAATATTAATTTTCATACATTTGATCTCTATTTACAAGTGTCTCTGCAAATACAAATACAAATACATAGAGACTCTACAATTGATAGGGGAGGAGGACTTGCACAAACAAGTGCAATGGAAACTCAGACATATACATAAATTCCGCCCCTCCTCGATGGTTAAAGTGAGCTGATACAAAAAAGTGTGATTTTAAATCACTAGTCACCAAAAAAGCTAAGAGATACAAAAAAAACTAAGATACAAAAAATCTTGATTCTAAATCTCGTCATTCTCCAAAAATTCTAATGGATAAATCCCATCAGTCTCCAACAAAATCTTAATCGGCTTCTGCAAGAAATCTCTCGAATCTAACGAATCCTGTTTCTCAAAATTTGAAAGTTGTGAGGAGTTTGAATTTGAAAGTCTCCAACAAAATCTTGATCTCCCAAATCTCACGAATCGCGTTTCTCAAAATTTGAAAGTTGTGAGCTATTTAAATATGTCCCACAACACGATGATAGCTCACCCTCACCCTCACCATCATTTGGTTTAGTTTGTCATGCTAGGATGCATGATTTCTCTTTTTTCCCCCATTTTTTATTTGTGTTCTTACATATAACATATAGGGATAATAATTGTAGAGACACTTATTTTGTAACATATATAACATATATCCTTATTTTACTATTTAATACTTACATATATAATATATAATTTTATTTTACTATGTAATGCATCACACTCTTAGATATGTGAGATTTATGTTGTGGTTTTCTAAAAAGAGAAGACATTACAATTTTTTTAGTGTTAAAATCATTTACTCATAAAATTGATAAATTTATGTGTTTTATGAATAAATTGCAATATTTTAAATAAGGTTTCCACATTGGAAGATTTCTAAAGCATAAGTATGGGTAGATAATGACCACTATTTAAAATTATTTTGATCACATCCATTTAAAATTATTTTGATGATAGTTAATGAGCATAGAATTAAATGTTCAACAAATATAGTTATTCTATTATAATCTAAACTTTGTTTTTACATAGATTTTTACAGGATGACGTGTTAATTTTCATTATTTTGGATATAAAATACTTTTTTTGTTTAAGCATCTATAAATTTGTTTTTAATTCTTTCAAGTATAAATACCATTAATAATTATTCTGTGGCCCCAACTTTGTCATGGAATTAAAAAAAAAAAAATAATCTCAATGAAAAAATGAATCACATGGCCTCAACTTTGTCATGGAATTAAAAAAACAAAATAACCTTTTTTTTTGTAAGTGAGTTGAGATTCTATATTACTGAGAAAAATATACTACAAAAAGGAACGGAGGGTCAACCCCTGATCCTCCAAAAAGGAAACTAGGTCAGGGGCCCTGAAGTTACGTTGTCTACATAGACAGAGGGAGGCCTAGGTCGCCACCTGAGGAAACCGAACGAGTCTTCGAAAATTCGTTTGAAAAAACTATACATAAGAAAAAAATAAAGCCAAGAAAGCATAACAAGGGTTTCTCATACACTGATAGACAAAAGGACCTTGGGTTGAGGTTGAACTATTCCAAGAGAATTGGGTTTCTTTCCTCTCCTTCCTTCCTTGTCGCGTTCTCCTTTTTTTGTTCCACCGTGCACATCCTTATTATGCAGGTTGGTGTGACACATCAGTCTGTTGGAGTGATGTCCATGTGGTGGACATAGCAAAGGTAGAGTTGGAATTTTCCTGCTAGTCTTTCCAATTTTTCTCTCTGGTTCCTCTGGTCCTCTTCTATTCGTCTTGCACTGGCCTCTAGGTTACTGAGGCGACTCATAATTTCTATGTGTTCCTTCTTGTGGCATCATTTTTTCCCCTGCTTGTCTCTCTCTTGTCAGCTCTCAGCTTACTTATCAACATTTTTGTGCACCACACTTCCTCCACTATTTTGTGGTAGAGGGTTTTCCTGGGCTGTGTGGCCCCTCGGTCCCTTATCCCATCGGCTTCTTTGATGAGTTCTGCCCAGGATTTTCCCTGGTGCTTGTTGTTGACATCCCGCTCCCATATGTCAATGATCACCTTTCCTTTTGTATCAACCTACTCAAGAAAGGTGTCTTTGGCCTCTCTGGCCGCCTGTTCCATCCTAGTGGTATTTCAGGCAATTATTGGGAGTTCCTCCCCCTGGGGCCCCCTCTTACTCTGTGTGTTCTTCATTCTCACCATCTCTGTTTGAATGCAGTGGCTTCTATCATGACTTCATCCTCCACCTCTATTCGCCCCTTCCTGGTCTCTGTAATTGCTACTCATTGGTCTTTTGCTATCCTTGATGTTTATTCTTTTATGGGGTTTCCCTAGAGGTGATTTTTTCCCAGTGATCATGGATCTCCCGTAAAGGTGTACCTTTCATTCCTTTTTCTCTGTTTTCGATTGTGTGTGTTTGGGATTCCTGTCATCGTCCCAGTGCCAATCATTTTCCTTGTACTTTTTACGCCAATAATTTTCTCCCTTGGAACCTGTGCGTGGCTCAGGTGTACCCATTACATCCCTCAGGATAACCTTTTGATCTTTGTCCTTTTCCAGTTGTGGATTACCCTTTCTGCTCTCCCAAGGCCAACCCCTATAGTTTGTTCTATTGACAGGACTGTGGTGTCTTACCTCCTCTTGTGGTGTGACTGTGATTTTCATTGTAACTTGTGTTGCGAATGTGGCCTATCGAATTATGCCTGGATATGACTTGCCCTTCAATTAATTCTGTGCCTCCAGCCTCGATGTGGTCGCTCATACTTTGCCTGTTGTCATAGTCCTTTGCCTCTAGTTGGGAACAGTCTATCTGAAATTGACCTTCCAGGATGTTATTCCATATGGAATCCAATTATGTTCCTTCCTTCTCAACCCCTTCGTTATCTATTCTATCCGCTAGTCCATTTGCTGAACTTCGGACCCAACACAACTCAACTGTTATCCCCGTCTGCAAATGTTCCTGAATATTTTGTAGGGAGTATGCCAAGCGCCAGTGCATCTAGATTTTTCCCACTTTGGTGTTTTTTTGGAGTTTCCTTGTTGTGTTGATGACCAACATGGAGTCTCCTTCCACTACTACATTGGTCATCCCTTCCCTGTGTAGTATTTCGAGGCCAGTCTCTAGGGCTCTAAGTTCTATAGTGTTGTTTGTTGAGTTCCCCAAACTCCCAGTGTACAATAGGATACTTTTTCCTTGATCATCCTTGATTACTCCGCCCGTACCTGTCCGTCCTGGGTTACCCTTCGATGCCCCGTCGAAATTCAGCTTAAGGGATCCCTATGGTGGCAGTTTCCATTTGCGCTCACCTACTTGTAGTTGCAGTAACCATCTCACCTGCCTGGGGTTGTGTCCTCTTTTCAGTTGAAATTCCTCTAGGATTCTGAGATCCCGGTCTGTGAGTTTTTATCCTCCTATTTGGAAATTGAGGCTCTGTACCATTTCTCTTGTCATAGCTCTAACTATTTCCTTGATATTTCTAGTCATCCATCCTTGATTCATGAAGACGTGCCTATTTTGTTCCTTCAATATTGCCGAGATGATCATGCCATGGATAAGTGTCCAACAGAGGTTCAACTCTTTGTTTTTGCTATAGTTTTCCTTCCATGTGGTTATAGTTGCAACAATATTATCTCTGACCCTATTAGACTGTCGAAAGATGCTTGCCACCTAGTCCCATACTTATTATGTGTAAGGACATTCATCCAGGAGATGGTTCATTGTGTCCTCCTTTTCTTCACATAGGTGACATCTTGAGGGGCCTATGAAACCTCTCTTCTTTAAATTTTCCCATGGTAGGATTCAGTTGTGTAGTATTAGCCACTAGAAGTTTTTTATTTTTGGCCAATGGAGGTTGTTCCAGAGCTTCTCCCATTGTTGTGTCGTGTCTTCTTGGTTATGGTTTGTTGTGTATGATCCAAGAGATCAAATTTTGCTCAAAAATTCAAAGTGCTCAGAATTTCTTCAAATTGAATGAGAGCGTAGGCCTCGTCACACGAACCCAATGAAACTTTTTTGGGTTCAAACGAACATCGAGAGAGAGATATATCGCGTTCTATTGAAAATGACAAATAGGAAAAAAATGTGATGATTGTACAGTCTGTATAGTCTATACGGATGCTGACGTGGCAGTCCATATGATACGTGGCAGGTTCGTACGACACATGGCAGAGATGAGTGGTAGACAGTCGGTAGTTAGGTGGACGAATGATCTTTGGACACGTGGCATCTTGATGGCTAATAGAATGGTGACACATGGCCCAATCAATGGCCATCATGTGTCACATGGATGGTGGTTTAAAAGATTTTCAATCAGCAAGACTTGACCCCGTGACCTCCGGGCAGGGGAAGAGACTTGGGAAGGCCCGCCCAACCAGTGTGCCACAGTATGTTTCTTAACATATGAATGTATTTTTTATTATTTAAATTTGCATTTGTTTTCGATTGGACGTGGTCAGGGCCAAGGCTAAGCCCCGGCCCTCGGTCATGTGTTGCTACCATATAACCTTCGCCCGCATGTTTCAAATGTTTAAACACCTACGCACTTGGGCACATGGATCTTTCCATGTGAATTGGGTTTAAACTTAACCCCTTTTGTATATTTGTGCATGGTCGTATGGCGCTTCATATGCCCATGGTCTTAGACGGTTAGGGGTTGGCGTGTAATCGTCCTACAGTTCACACTGGTTGTGCAGTTGTACCCGATGCTAGGTTTTTCCACATAAATGCACATGGGGGCTAGGTTGAGGCAACAAGGGTGCATTTTGGCAATCCAAAGACAACAAGTTTGAAGAGAAACTTCCAGGAAGCCTATCTTCTTCAATTTTTGGCCAATCGAGGTGCCGAAAAAGCCCAGCTAGGGGTTTTTGGATGTTCTGAAGCCATTGGAGCCATCTATTTGGCATTTTGAGCATTTTAAAGCACATATTTTATCACTTTGAGAAAATAATACAAAATATCCATTGGAAGCTAGACCAGGAGATGTAGCCCAAGAGAGGGGTGAACTCCTTTATCATTTGTTGTGTTATGTGTTTTCTGTTCACTGTTATTTGTTGTTGTTTATATGCATCTTGAATGAGTAATTTCTATAAAATTTGTGTTGCAAAATTGATCCATTTGCATTTTAACACATGAACTAAATCTTGCAAATATTTTCAAGAATACAAGTCTTCTTCATTTTTAGATCAAGTTAGTATCAGAGAAAAGGTTTTTGAAGACTTGATAATTTGCAAGTGTTTTGTTTTCTGATGCTCAAAAGGTTTAAAATCACAAGAGGGGAAGGTCAACTTGTAGAGCCAAGTTCTCATACTTAAAGAAGGAAGATTATATCATCACCACAAGTTTCAAAGAGGCATTCACCAAGTATGGCTCATGAAGAGAGTCATGAACATATTCCTACAGAAGATGAAGATCTCAGAA
>SNQJ01S0198857.1:0-17135 GCA_010110895.2 Picea sitchensis
GATCCTGATCCTGGGCTCCTCCTCTTCTTTTGTCCTCCAACTGCTGCAGCATGAATTTCTACTGAAGCTTGAGGCAAAGCTAAAGGGTTGGGACAATAATGGACTTGGCAATTTGGCAGAGTTTATTTGCTATGATTTTTCCTCCTTGAATAGTACCCCTACCCCTCCTTTTATAGGCTAGAAGGAGCTAGGGTTTTAGGCGAACTCTCGGCCATGCATGGAGAAGAGTTCCAGTTAACTGACAAAAAGCCTCGTGTCTTGGCGGAAAATTCTTGATTTTTTTCTTTGTTAGGTACCCGCGGGCTGTAGTGGGTTAGCCCGCGGATAGCCGCGTACAATAGAAGGTCAGCAAGCGGTCCCCCGCGCCCAGTGAGAGGTTAGGGCGCGGATTGCTTGTTTTAAGTGGTTTTTCAAGGTTTTATTCAGCATGGCTTTGGCTAGGAAGAGGCATGAGTTGGACTGATGCCAGGTAAACCTGTGTAGTGCATTTTAGGGTTATAACAGTCAATAAGTAAGAAAGAAAGATGGGTTTTGCAGATACTGGCAACTAAATTTCATACCGAACCTGCAACTGAGACAGAGTCGGGGATCATATTAAACCCCATTATGAGGGATATCGTCATAAATGAGCACACATACAACACCTACAATCCAGCTGCAAAGAGGAAAAGGAGAAAAAGGTGGAAGATGGAGGCAAAAACTGAGATGATAGAGAGTGTTGGAGAAAATCTTGCTTGGTTAATTACCCTAGAGGAGGAAATCGCCAAGCTGAGGTAAATCCTCAGGTAAATTTAGGTGCATTTTAGAAAGTTTTGGACAAATGGCGGCTTACGAAAAGGGAATCTTGATATGACAGGCTGGTTAATAACTATCCCTTTAAATAGTATAATTGTTCTTCCTTTTTGTAACTTGTATCTATTTTAAAATTATGAGGTAGTTGGAACATTTTATATTCCACACGCAATTCCTCTATATATGTTTGGTCTCAAGAGTATAGAAACAAGGAGAAAGGAGGAGCCTGCCCTCTATGTAGGAAAACTTTGTAAATCTCTAGGGATGGAATGAATACATGGATGCAAAGGAAGATTTCAAACTTTTTATGAAAATATTCTAACTGGTGGTGTTATGAGTCTCGTTTTCTCTCATAGTGTGTGATTCCTGTTATTCTGCATTTTATTTTTGTTTTCCTCTGTCTAAATTGAGAAATTAAAAGTCTAGAATTCATTATTCAATGCTCTCAGCTTGGTGATTTAGACTATGTTTATCTCTTCTAAACCATTTCACAATTCATTACTATAATGCTTTGATAATAGTTGTGTGTTTCTTTTCTTCTGATGCCATCTAAATTTTCAAGTATAAAATCATAAGTCACTTCCTCATTTAGCCTTTTCCTCTTAACTGTTTTCATGATTTGGAAATACATCCTACATTCCTGACCCCATAGCCCAAAGGTCATCTTCAGTTCTTCAACAATTTTATTAAAAAACCCCCAAAACAGACCAAACCTAGCCACTGATTTCCATAGATATATCAAGTGACACGAGAGAGCCCTCTCTGAGTTGAGTAGGCTAGTGCCTCAGCTCTAAATTTGGATGAAACCATTACCTCTGTTGTTTGTCTATTCAGCCAGACAAAATTTACAGAGTGCTAACATTTTGGCGCCGTTGCCGGGGACGAAATTGAAAAATTTTCCTTGGGAAGAACGACATGGTTGAGTTCTAAGGTCTGAGAGCAGTAGACACTTAGGAACATATTGTTTAGATTCTTTCTTTGGCCACTCCACATTAGTTTGAAGGAAACTCCACTGATAAACGAATCCTAAATTTCCAAAAGGCAACTGCATTCTCAATGCTTCAAGCGCAAGATAAATAATTCACTGAAAGATGATACCCCTTGACAGAGGCAAGGAAAAACATCATGGAGGAAAATAGGTACTCAAAATGGGACCTCTTCCAAAGAATTTTACTTTTCATTTTAAGTTGCCTCTACTCCTTCCTTGAACATGTCAAACGAATTTTCCTTTACCTATTGTATTTTAATGATGATCATGAAATACTTGCAATTATATTTCCTCCTCTCGACGTTGCACATGCATACCCTCACCTTGTCGTTGGTTATGATAAAAAAAATTCACCTGGGCCACGCAATGACAATGACCAAGTTGATGAATCCCATGAGATCCAGGCCGATGTTCCTTCCACAATTCTTAGTCCAACATCCCCCAAGGCCCGACATAGATATATACCCTTAAATCTACCCAAACCCTTCATGATTTCCCTCCAAATTACTATGAGTACCTACTTGTGTTTGACGGAGAATCGGATATCATTTCGGCTAAAAAGCACATTCAAGGGTTTGAGAATTTTATAGATTTATTCAAGATTGACGACGATAATGTGTGTATGATATTTTTATCTCAATCCTTGAAAGGAGACACCAAACACTGGTCCAAACATTTACATCCAGAAACCATCAGCTCATGGGTAGAATTGAAGAGGTTTTTTTTTAAGTTTTGGGGCAAGGAGAAATCCTTAGAGCTGCAACTCACTGAGTTTTATTCCTTGAAAAGACACAACAATGAAGCTATTTCTGTATTCAGTAGAAATTTCTCTAGCGTCTATTATAATTTGTCCCAATAAATTCAACCCTCTTAAGTTGTTACCTTGCTCCATTATGCAACTACTCTTCATCCAGATTTTTCTTTCCTCCTGATGGAAAGAAGACCCGAGTCCTTACAACAAATTTTTAGTGATTCTCAGGAAATTCAACACAACATCCAAGCATGTAAACTGATCTAGAATGAGGGGTTGAATGCTCAAGAACATGAAAGTAAATATGAATAGACAATAGTTGATTGGAATCTTGAGCATAGAATTGACGATATCATAGGTCCTCTCAAAGTTTCCAATGCAAATGATTTTGCAAAGAATCATATTCCACTTTTTGAAATAAGAGACACTGATTTAGCTTCTAATCCATCCCATGATAAGCAGAGGGCTTATGGTTTTATGTATTCATTTGTAGATAGTCAAGAAGATGAATTTGAAAATTAGTTTGTTGAAGAACATGTTGACGTTCCAGGGTTGTTCTTGTTAGATGATATTGCATATGTTGCTGATTTACCTATATATGATGAATACGATGATGGTTGTGATGGTGACTCCTTGGAAAAACCAACTGCATGTTCCCTATCATAATTTTTTTTCAGTAGTATAGTGAAATGAATCAACCTACATATCATAGTTGTAGAGGAAAGGATATCAGATCAGATGGAGGAGATGCCCCACCTTTATGGTTTGTTGCATTTATGTTGTTGAAAGAGAACTCTAAAATCATTATTGAGGAAAATGAATCTGTGCTTATGAAAAACAATGCTAAATCAATGGAATAGAATGATAGGATATCACAACACTCTTTTTAGGTGCTTGAAAACCCTATTACTTGTTCTAAAATGCAACCATCTATTGGGGATAAAATTGAAGACGGTTTCAAATTAGGTGGGACAACCTTACCATTATGTTTTGCTTCTTTCAAATTATTCAAGAAAAATATTTGTAGTATATCAGGTCAGGAATCCTCCAAGCATGAGCGGAGTGGTGATTATAATTCTATGAATAATCACATAAAAAGGTCATGTCATCTTAGATTTGCAGTCTATATTCAACTATCAGCCTGAAGAGGAAAAAGAAGTTGCTCCAGAAAGTATTGTTCAAGGTCATTTTCTTTCTCCCGAAATCAATATAGATTTTCAATATGAAAAAGTGTTTCAAAGTGTTTTCTCTTCCCTTGAGAATGACGTGATGGTTAAATTTTTAAACAACATAGACATGGATGAGGATTATAGAACTGCATCTATGGAAACTTCCAGCAATGAACAAACAAATGACATAGATTTTCAGGAAAGAAACAAAGCAGTGTATGCCACTTTTCAATTAGAAATACAGAAAGATAATGAAGAGGCAATGGTTTTATTTGATTCATTTGAAAATCATGGTTTTGAAAATGCATCCATGGGAACTCTAGACTGCGAAATAGTGCATGTTGTTTCCTTTTCACATTTGCAAGAAGATTACGAGTAGGAACTTATTTCTATTCATTCATTTGAAAGTCAAAGTGACGGTCCTCAAAAAATTTTCTAGAAGTTTAATGAAACCAAATAAGAATTGTTTGATGAACAAGAGGATGCACATAATATGGCTATCACATTTGAAGATGTTCAAGAATGTATGATTTTTTTTTTTGATATGCATGGGAGAGTAGAAAAACTTATCATTTCCATTTCATTTGAAAATGTTCTCAAATAAGAAGAAATAGAGCAAGAGAAGAAAATGCTTATGAAAAGGATTGCCTTTCTGTTTTTTCTCATCAAGGAGAAATGAATTTTCATGGTATCCAAGATTTTGTGTCCATCCTATTACAGTCATCATTGAAGGAGGAGTTATTTTATTCATAAATTCAAGTTTTTGATTCCACTTGTGTTTTCAGCTTCCATCTTTTACATTTGTCTGCCTGCTTAAGAAAGATGTGATCCGGAAAAAATCGGGAGGCCAATTGCTTGACTGGTTACATTGGAACTTTAGCATCACTTGAATGAGTATTTCATCTCAGCAGTCTTAGACTATCAAATCTCAGATATGAAATCATTTTATCCCACTCTGGGAAATTGCCATCTTATGCATAAGAAAAACAAGCTCGACCTGTGTTTATTTCCTGGGTCCTGTAAATTCAAAGGGTGGAAAAATCACGGTCTCTGTAAAGTCTAAAAGGTATGGATAATACTCATCAAACGGTGTCTGACACGACTAGGTTCTCCACTAATGTGCCAAGCAATTCAATAAGTAAGAAATAAACATGGGTCTTACAGATACTGGCAACTAAATTTCATACCGAACCTACAACTGAGACAGAGTCAGGGATCAGATTAAACCCCATTATGAGGGATATTGTCATAAATGAGCATGCAGACAACACTTACAATCCAACCGCAAAGATGAAAAGGAGAAAAAGGCAGAAGATGAAGGCCAAAACCGAGATGATCGAGAGCGTTGGAGAAAATCTCACTTGGTTAAGTACCCTGGAGGAGGAAATCGCCAAGCTGAGGTAAATGCTCAGGTAAATTTAGGTTTATTTCATAACGTTTTGGACAGATGGAGGATTAAGAAAAGGGAATCTTGATATGACAGATCGGTTACTAACAATCCCTTTAAATAGTATAACTATTCTTCCTTTTTGTAACTTGTATCTATTTTAGAATTATGAGGAAGTCATAACGTTTTAAATTCCATGCGAAATTCCTCTATATATGTTTGGTCTCGAGAGTATAGAAACATGGAGAAAGGAGGAGCCTGCCGTCTGTGCAGGAAAAATTTCTAAATCTTTGGGGCTGGAATGAATACATGGATGAAAAGGCAGATTTCGTACTTTTTATGAAAAGATTCTAACTGGTGGTGTTATGAGTCTCGTTTTCTCTCATAGTGTATGATTCCTGTTATTCTGCATTTCATTTTTGTTTTCCTCTATCTAAATTGAGAAATTAAAAGTTCAGAATTCATTATTCAATTCTCTCGGCTTGGCGATTTAGACTATGTTTATCTCTTCTAAACCATTTCAGAATTCATTACTATAATGCTCTTATAATAGTTGTGTGCTTCTTTTCCTCTGATACCATATAAATTTTCAAGTATAAACTCAAAAGTCACTTCCTCATTTATCCTTTTCCTCTTAATTGTTTTCATGATTTGGCAATACACCCTACATTCCTGACCCTATAGCCCAAAGGTCATCTTCAGTTCTTCAACAATTTTATTAAAAAAGACCCAAAACAGACCAAACCTAGCCACCGATTTCCATATATATATCAAGTGACACGAGAGAGCCCTCTCCAAGTTGAGCAGGCTAGTGCCTCATCTCTAAAGATGGATGAAACAGTTACCTCTATTGTTTGTCTATTCAACCAGACAAAATTTACAGAGTGCTAACATTTTGGCGCCGTTATCGGGGACGAAATTGAAATTTTTTCCCTGGGAAGAATGACATGGTTGAGTTCTAAGGTCCGAGAGAAGCAGACACTTAGGCATATATTGGTTGTATTCTTTCTCTGGAGACTCCACATCAGTTTGAAGGTGACTCCACTGATAAAATAATCTTGAATTTCCAAAAGGCGAGTCCACTCTCAATTCTTCAAGCGCAAGACAAAGGCTTCACTGAAAGATGAGACCCCTTGACAGGGGCAAGGAAAAGCATCATGGAGGAAAACATGTACTCAAAATGGGACCTCTTCCAAAGAATTTTACTTTTCATTTTAAGTTGCCTTTGCTCCTTCATTGAACAAGTCAAATGGATTTTCCTTTACCTATTGTATTTTAATGATGATCATGAAAGACTTGCAATTATATTTCCTCCTCTCTACATTGCACATGCATACCCTCACCTTGTTGTTGGTTCTGATAAAAAGTTTTCACCTAGGCCACGCAATGACAATGACCAAGTTGATGAATCCCGTGAGACCCAGGCCGATGTTCCTTCCACAGTTATTAGTCCAACATCCCCCAAGGCCTGACATAGATATATACCCTTAAAGCTACCCCAAACCCTTCATGATTTCCCTCCAAATCACTATGAGTACCTACTTGTGTTTGACGGAGAATCGGATATCATCTCAGCTGAAAAGCACATTCAAGGGTTTGATCATTTTATAGATTTATTCGAGATTGACCATGATGATGTATGTATGAGATTTTTCTCTCAATCCTTTAAAGGAGACATCTAACACTTGTTCAAACATTTACATCCAGAAACCATCAACCCATGGGTACAATTGAAGAGGGTATTTTTAAAGTTTTGGGGCAAGGAGAAATCCTTAGAGCTGCAACTCACTGAGTTTTATGCCTTGAAAAGAGACAACAATGAAGCTATTTCTATATTCAGTAGAAATTTCTCTTGCGTCTATTTTAATTTGTTCGAATAAATTCAACCCTCTAAAGATGGTGCCATGCTCCATTATGCAACTACTCTTTATCTAGATTTTTCTTTCCTCCCAATGGAAAGAAGACCCGAGTCCTTACAAAAAATGTTTAGTGATGCTCAGGACATTCAACACAACATCCAATCATGTAAACCGATCCATAATGAGGGGTTGAATTCTCAAGAACATACAAGTAAATATGAACATGCAATAGTTGATTGGAATCTTGAGCATAGAATTGACGATATCATAGGTCCTCTCGAAGTTTCCAATGCAAATGATTTTGCAAAGAATCATATTCCACTTGTTGAAAGAAGAGATACTAATTTAGCTTCTGATCCATCCCATGATAAGCAGAGGGATTATGGTTTTATGTATTCATTTGTAGGCAGTCAAGAATATGAATTTGCAAATCAATTTGTTGAAGAACATGTTGACATCCCAGGGTTGTTCTTGTTAGATGATATTGCATATGTTGTTGATTTACGTACATATGATGAATATGATGATGGTTGTGATGGTGACTCCTTGGAATAACCAACTGCATGTTCCCTATCGAATATTTTTTTTCAGCAGTATAGTGAAATGACTCAACCTACATATCACAGTTGCAGAGGAAAGGATATTTGATCAGCTGAAGGAGATCCCCTGCCTTTATGTTTTGCTGCATTTAAGTTGTTGAAAGAGAACTCTAAAATCATCATTGAGGAAAATGAATCTGTTCTTATGAAAAACCACGCTAAATCAATGGAGAATAATGACATGATATCACAACACTCTTTTTAGGTGCTTGAAAACCCTATTACTTGTGCTAAAATGCAGCCATCTTTTGGGGATAAAATTGAAGACGATTTCAAATCAGGTGGGACAACCTTACCATTATGTTTTTCTTCTTTCAAATTATTGAAGAAAAATATTTGTAATATCTCAGGTCAAGAATCCTCCAGGCATGAGCAGAGTGGTGATTATAATTCTATGAAAAATCACATAAAAGGTCATGTCATCTCATTTTTGCAGTCAATGTTTAGTTATCAGCCTGAAAAGGAAGAAGAAGTTGCTCCAGATAGTATTCTTCAAGGTCTTTTTCTTTCTCCTGAAATCAATATAGATTTTCAACATGAAAAAGTGTTTCAAAGTGTTTTCTCTTCCCTTGAGAATGGCATGGTGGTTCAATTTTTAAACAACATAGACATGGACGAGGATTCTGGAACTGCATCTATGGAAACTTCTAGCAATGAACAAACAAATGACATAGATTTTCAGGAAAGAAACAAAGTAGTGTATGCCACTTTTCAATCAGAAATACATAAAGATAATGAAGAGGCAGTGGTTTTATTTGATTTTTTTGAAAATCATGGTTTTGAAAATGCATCCATGGGAACTCTAGGCTGTGAAATAGTGCATGTTGTTGGATTTTCGCATTTGCAAGAAGATTACGAGAAGGAACTTATTTCCATTCATTCATTTGAAATTCAAAGTGACAGTGCTCAATTTTGTTTCCATACGTTTAATAAAACCAAATCAGAATTGTTTGATGAACAAGAGGATGCACATAATATGGCTGTCACATTTGAAGATGTTCATGAATGTATGAATGTTTTTGTTGATATGCATGGGAGATTAGAAAAACTTATCATTGCCATTTCATTTGAAAATGTTCTCAAATCAAAAGAAATAGAGCAAGAGAAGCAAACACTTATGAAAAATGATTGCCTTTCTGTTTTTGCTCATCAAGGAGAAATGCATTTTCATGGTCTCCAAGATCTTGTGGGAATCCTATTACGGTCATCATTGAAGGAGTAATTTATTTTATTCATAAATTCAAGTTTTGGATTCCACTTGTGTTTTCAGTTGCCATCTTTTACATTTATCTTCCTGCTTAAGAAAGATGTGATGCAGAAAACATCAGGTGACCAATTGCTTGACTGGTTGCATTGGCACTTCAACATCACTTGACTGAGTATTTCATTTCAACAGTCTTAGAATAGATAGAAGTGTGAAAATAAGCTTGTCAGTCAAGCATTTTTCAGTTTGAGTTTTCTAGTACTAGATACAGTCAGTTTTTAATAATATATGCGAACATCCAGCATACAGTTGGAAGCAATGCACAGAGCTTGGTTTTCAGCTGATGCTAGTGTTTTGGGAGCATCCCAATGGATCAGGCACTGGGTCTACGAGTTCTTTGCTACCTCACTGGGAGGATAGCATCCCCAGTTGGAGCCAATGTTATCACTTTAAAATTTTTCATGTTGGTATCTAAAAATTTGAGAAAATTAGCAAAATGCTATACCACAGTAGAGGCATGATAGTTTAGGGGGCTCGGCTATATCTTACGGCATATAGAAAAATATAGTGAAGGAAGGAATTGAGTAGCTCAGCGGACCGTCGATTTTGAAGAATCCAAGATCCATGGTTGAGGCTGATATTAGGCCAACAAATAGCATGAAACTTAATGTCGCGAAGGCAAACTGGGGAAAACCATTATGGTTTTGATGGGGAACACGTGGCGCTCTTACACATGCATCGAGGTAGACAACGGATTTCCCGAAACCACGTTTCCCATGGCCCCGATGTCATGTGGTTTAAAATGTCACATCAATAACTTGTGAGAAGGATGGTAGTTGGTCAAATCACCCCACATCATTGGTCTAGGTACTTTCCCAGATGACGTATCAAAAGGACGCCATCACATAACTAACTCGAAGCTCATCATTCAAAATGGATTGATGAAGCGTAGAAAACCAAGGTACTATGACAGTAATTTGTGATTAAAATGCAAAGACTATAAAATATCAGATATGAAATTGTTTTATACCACTCTAGGAAATTGCCATCTTATGCATAATAAAAACAAGCTCAACCTGTGTTGATTTCCTGGGTCCTGTAAATTCAAAGGGTGGAAAAATCGCAGTCTCTGCAAATTATGAAAGGTATGGATAATACTCATCAAACGATGTCTGGTGTGACTAGGTTCTCAACTAATGTGCCAAGCAGGTCAATAAGTAAGAAAGAAAGACGTGTCTTGCAGATACTGGCAACTAAATTTCATACCAAACCTGCAACTGAGACAGAGTTGGGGATTAGATTAAACCCTATTATGAGGGATCTTGTTGTAAATGAGCACATGGAAAAAACCTACAATCCATCTGCAAAGAGGAAAAAGAGAAAAAGGCGGAAGACGGAGGCCAAAACCGAGATAATAGAGAGCGTTGGAGAAAATCTCGCTTGGTTAAGTACCCTGGAGGAGGAAATTTCCAAGCTGAGGTAAATCCTCAGGTAAATTTAGTTGCATTTCAAATTTTTTGGACAGATGGCGGCTTAAGAAAAGGGAATCCTGATATGGTAGACTGGTTACTAACGGTCCCTTTAAATAGTATAACTGTTCTTCCTTTTTGTAACTTGTATCTATTTTAGAATTATGAGGAAGTCAAAACATTTTAGATTCCACACTAAATTCCTCTATATATGTTTGGTCTCAAGAGTATAGAAACAGGGAGAAAGGAGGAGCCTGCCCTCTGTGCAACAAAACTTTGTAAATATCTGTGGCTGGAATGAATACATGGATGCAAAGGAAGATTTCATACTTTTTATGAACATATTCTAACTGGTGGTGTTATGAGTCTCGTTTTCTCTCATAGTGTGTGATTCCTGTTATTCTGCATTTCATTTTTGTTTTCCTCTGTCCAAATTGAGAAATTAAAAGTCCAAATTTCATTATTCAATGGTCTCGACTTGGTGATTTAGACTATGTTTATCTCTTCTAAACTATTTTAGAATTCATTACTATAATTCTCTGATAATAGTTGTGTGTTTCTTTTCTTCCGATACCATTTAAATTTTCAAGTATAAACTCAGAAGTCACTTCCTCATTTAGCCTTTTCCTCTTAATTTTTTTCATGATTTGGCAATACATCCTACATTCCTGACCCCATAGACTAAAGGTCATCTTCAGTTCTTCAACAATTTTATTAAAAAACCCCCAAGACAGACCAAACCTAGCCACCGATTTCCATAGATATGTCAAGTGACATGAGAGAGCCCTCTCTGAGTTGAGCAGGCTAGTGCCTCAACTCTAAAGCTGGATGAAACAGTTACCTATGTCATTTGTCTATTCATCTAGACAAAATTCATAGAGTGCTAACACATACTTGGGAAGCATATTTTCTGGGTGTCGGGGAAGATTATGTACTCGTCCCGGGATGGCCATAGTGTCTCTGACCAACCAATGTTGGTTGTCTTGAAGTGGAACTTCTCTTTCCTCCCCATGACCATTGTTCCCTTCCATATCTTTGGAGTCGGAGTCAAACTCTTCTTCTTTTGAAAAGTCGTTATGTTCAAAGATGTCGTCGGCTGACATCTCGGGTATTAGATCAAGAGGCTCTTGGATTTCGGTAATCATGAAGTCTATTAGGTCTTCGACAGAGTGTACGAAAACTTCATCAGGAGTGCTGACTACTAATATGATTTGTTGTTTTCTTTGAGGGAGGATGGGGGTGAAGAGAAAAGCACCAATTTTCCAAGTGTATGATCTGGTAATTCTCCTGAATTGATTCACTTCCTCGTGAGGGAGGGGGTAAGGTATTTCAGGGTGGAGAGGTCCTTCCTCAGAATGGGGTGAGTTATCCTCTTCGAGAGTACTTGGTAAGCATGGGTTGTCTATCGGATGACTATCCATGCATGTGGGTCATTATGAATCTGTAAGCTATTTGAAATGTTATATAACTTATATACTCAACCATTTATTCTGGCCCTCCTTCTAGCACCAGTTCTTTTGATGGGGCCTAAATCCCCTGATTCAATAGGAGGAACCAAACCCACCACTGAGGCCCAATTAGATGCTGCAGTGTTTGGAGTGGAATGGTTCTCCAGATCTTGCGATCTGGCCAAATTATCGATGGGTTTTGTGTTTTCTGGTGAAGTCTCTTCCTTCAGTTAGGACAATTATTTTCCGTATTTCTCTTGGGTGGGGCTGATATGAGAGATGCAAGCTAGTATAAACCAACTTGAAAAATAACAGGACAAAGGTTTTAACTAGAGGGAAGAGGTCAATCTTGGGATAACCCACTACTCAAACATGCAGACAGTGATTCTATGCCACAAGGGCCTAGTACTAACACATTAACCAAATGAGCATCCAACTACTGTCTGAGAAAAACTAATTTAACAGAAGAAAACACATACGTGATCAAGATCATGGTAAGAAAAATAATTGATCAATCATAACATTCATCACATAACAACAAAACGTTTTGTCCTCATCATTAAATCAAAGAACATCAAGACATTGCACCAGATAACTTGACAACATAATTAATTGCTCTTACTCATTTACTACATCATTCATGGAACATGAAAGAAATTAATTCTTCTCCAACTCCAATCACATACATCTGATGAAAATAGCTTGTATTTGGTCCAAAAGGACTTCTCAATTCACAATAGTCTCAAAATAATTATCAACAGCCAAGAAAAAGGGAGTTATTACAACAACCATTGACCCCTTACTCATTGGTTGATGTCTCTATTTATAATCTAAAATTCAACTGTAATTAACGGCTAAACACAATTTAGGCCAAACAAAAATTGCCACGTAGAGTGATCATCCATAAGTTTCTTCAATGGTTCACCTGAGATGCCTCTTGAAAAGGGTGGCTTCTTTCATATTTAGACCAACTGATAAACAAATTTTCATAGGTTTGAGCCCATGGGAATTTGTGTTGTTCCATAGGGGAAACATATGGTCCTCTGATGTCTACTGCATGGGCTCAGTATTTTACCAAACTGGATTTCAGCTGTTGCAACATGGCTCGATCTTTGATCGGGTGACCTGGGAATTGTTTCACTTGCCCTGGCATCTCATCAGTGATTTTCCTCATTCATCGACCTATAGCAAGTTTCATTCGGTGTGTATCTCGAACATGTCACTTGAGTCGATAAAATTATCGAGAGCACCGCTCTCGAAGAAACCAGAATCATTCATTGCATTGGTGATTCAACTACACCGTTCCTTTTGAGTCCTTCGGCGAGGCCACCAGATAATCTTCGTTCGGCTAATCGAGGAGTATTCTTTCCTGCAATCAAAACAAAAAATGTTTAATGATCTGAGCAACTTATGATAATACATAAATAAATCTGAAAATACTAATACGTACATGTGTAGCGTGCTAATATCAGTAATTTAATACTTACTTGATCTTGGTTGCTCCTTGGAGTGACCTGTGATGACCTAGATGAAGCCGCAACTCTTTTTGATTAAGATGAATTATGTCAGCGTATCATGGAGTGGCAAATCAAGTATGAGATTCGTGAGCATTTTAAATCGTCATAGTGATTTTTTGACCCTTGGTGCTGAAAAGAGACATCGAAGGTGAGCGTGTGCATGCATACTCCCCCAGAAGGTTGGACACCATAAAAGGAAAGTTGTTAAATGCCTCCAGAATCCGTATTACCAAGCATGTAAAACATCATTCATTAAATAGTGTAGGTCTGGAGAAAGATCAGAAGGATCATACTGGGCATTCTCTGTAACATTGATCGGTGGCATTTACATGCTCTGGATTGCATCTATCAAACAACTATGGTGCGTCGAGTCTTTAAACACCATGTTGCGATGCACGAGTGTTGCAAAGACACGCTATGTTTCGCTCCTTCATTTTTTCTATAAATTCTGGAATATCTATGGGACATCTTACGCTTACGCCAAGCTTATACTCTCTGGAATTTCGGTCTGGCAAATTTATCTTGGTGAAGTTCTGCATGGGCGTCCTCCATCACCCGTGGATGAGTGGGTTGCTACACTGATACGTAATGGGATCTCCTCTGGACATGGGACAGGGTCCATGGGGTAGTCGTAGTGCTAGGTCTGAGATCCAACATGCCTGGGATTACTTTGGGTCAGCTTCCCATGTCTTTGAAATCCCAATAGGAGGTGGAGGCTTTGGCTCAGAGATGGTGTCGATGTCCTCAATGGATATTGAAGATGAAAAGGGTGTGTCTGAGGAAGGTACTGTTGTAAACACTCCTTCTCAAGAGACGAAACCACAGAGAAGAGGGAGGCCTAGAAAGGATACATAAAAAGGGAGGAAACCCGCCTTTCGACTTAGCTGAGCGGATGTCCAGTTGTTGAGGAGTTTGTGGAACTTCCATGCTTGTCGAAGCTAGTTGGGATTATTGACAGAGGAGACGAGAGTCGAAAGGGAAGGGGAAAAGCACCGGGTCCTCGCGTCGAGAGTCCTGTTCAATAGTTAAAGCGGGCTAAGCTTGCAATAACTGAGCTCTACCAAGAAAATAGAGAGCTACGACATCATTTGGTGACAAAATACCAGGGGATAACGTCATCGCAGGGTTGCGCAGGAAGCACAGTTTGGCTTCAGAGATGGCTTTGGGAAGCCCAGGATACAATTGTGCAACTACACGAGGCACAACGTGTGGCGGAGGAGAGGGACATAGTGCCAAGTTTCAGCAATGACCTAGGGAAAATTTCATATGTGAGAAAGACATAATGGGTGATCCTTCACCTTACATCCTCTTGGGTGTCGCTCTGGGCAAAATTTCCCTTTTTTGTTCTTTCGTTGTAAAAGTATTCTTAGTTTTACGGCTACCAGGCTGGTTGGTCATGGCGTGGCTTAGTTGTATGCAATTTGAACTTGGTGGGAGCCCCTTAATATTAAATACTAGAAGTATTTTGAATGTATTAATCTTTCTTATAGGTAGTTAATCTATGTTCCTTATCACAAATTATTAGTTCGCACACATCATTAAATCTCGCAATTGTTATTGTTGTACCGAGGTTTTGTTGATAAGTTTCTTCTTGTGAGATGTCCGATGTTAATTGATTCTTACGTGACTTTATAAACCCTGGGCCATAAAAAATAATTAATTATAAAAGGAATTCGTTGGTAGGTAAGTATCTTACTTGGGACTTCGCTCGTGTCAACGTATCAGGGTTCGAAGATCGACCATGTCACTCTTCCTTTTGCGCAGCACGTACTATTACATATTTCTGCTGAAGCCGATTGAATCGATCTTTGGAAAAATCCTTCCCAAGGTTCATTCATAGGAAATAATTATTTCATCAGCTGATGCCAATGAGGGTCGGTACTCGACTACTTTGATTCCCCAAACGGTTTTCACCACCATCATCTTCTGCCAATGCTGAAATTTTCTTGTGAGTCGGGGAAAATTTTGGGTCGCCGATTCCTCGAGTAGTTGTTAAGTATTTTAGAGTTAATATGGTTCTTCTTTGTATGGTCCAGTGAAATTTTAATCAATTAAAACATGAAACATATAATAGAAGTGAAGGATCAGTTTCAAACCGAGGCGAAAATAGTCAAAAGTAAACTATAGGGTGGTATCCAAAAGGAAATAGTTGCAGAAATTTTAGGGTGTGTTGAGTACTCAACATGTTGTTATTCTAGGGGGGGATAAAAGAAGGTTATTTGGGTAATGGCCTATGGGAATTTTTTCCAAATAGGGAGTTGACCCATCATGGGTTGGTTGTCATATAATTCCTCCTGGAAAGATTGTAAGGGGGGTTCCTCATGAAGAGCTTGTGGTGTATGAGTAGGGGTGGGGTTTGATGATTCCTCTGGGGGAGGGTTATCAGGAATGTCTCTCCCATCCGAGGTAGTGAAGCAGAGTTGGTCTGTTTTTTGGGTGGGAGGGGTGCATAGAAAATTTTAGGGGATAAATTTCGCCCATGGGAGAAATCCAGCCCATTCAATATTTGGCAGGGTGAATTTTATATATTAAAAAAAACCCTTATTAATCCCAATTCACCCCCCCTTTATTTTAAAAAAAATATTAATTATATATTTATCCCCAAAATGACGGTCAAAATTTAAATATTAATTACATTTTCACCTTGGAAAAATGGCGGTCATCCTCTCTTTTGCCCGATTTCTGGGAGTCGCCATTGATCTTTTGGGGTTTTTGCCCACAATTTTAGATTTTTCACAAGGCCAAGGACTATGATTTTCCTCAATTTGGGAATGGCCATTGGCATTATGGTTTTTTCTCCCATCGATTTGGATTTTTTACAGAGGATGGCCCCGATTTGGATTTTTTACATGAATTTGGTTATGGGTTTCGAACAATTTTTCCCCAATTTGATGGTGATTCACAATATTAATAGATCCAAGTGTTTCAACTTGAAATATTCTGCCACGCCTAGCCTGAAATCTTCAAAATCTAAGTTCCAACTCGAAATTCTATTGTCAAAATTTACAAATTATAGGAGGAGAAAGCATCAAATTCTTGCCATCTTCCCGGTCGCTTAGTGTCAACATTTCTAGTTTCCATCCGAGCCCCTGCAACACCTTGATATTGGGTAAGTCATAAGTGTCTCATGATCCCTCTCTACAACTTTTGAAATTTATCACGACTATGCAGTGATAAACTTAATTTATGATTATTTGTGGGCTCATGGTTCTACGCTCCTCTAGTAGAAGATTTGTTTTGGGAATTCATTAAGTGCATATTCTAGTAGGAATTATCTTGATTAGTGATAGAGTGCAAGATACCAGATATATAAAATATGCAGAACAGAAATGAAATGCTAGAAATGACAGAATAACAGTAAAATATCCACCATAATCTTCACAATACACATAAATGATATACGAAATAGCAACAGAAATAGCACTTTGAATCAGATAGCAATGTTCACAGGCCTCTTCGAGGGGGAAACCTCCAATCAAGCAGTTCTCTGTTACAATAATATCCAAGCTAGGGTTCTCATACCCTCGACTCCTATTTATACTAAAAAGAAGCATCTAGAGGAAGATCCTTCTAGAAGCGGAAGCTTCTATTAGGTCTTCTTACATCCGCCTTATTGTATTTTATTGAAAGGTCTTATTAATATTGACCTTTATTACATCCGAATACATTGATCTACCTATGTGCGGGTTAGGACCTTAACATGTCCGCCTGTTCAAGGATAAATTCGTGAGTGCGGACACAGACCAATCTCCCCAGATCCACCTGGATCTGGAACAAACTGTGACAGAATACTACTCTTTCCCTAGTTTTAAAGTATTGAATGGACAAGAGAAGAAGGATGATGTACTTACTTTATGAAAGCTCTCCTTATCCTTGTTGATCCTCGCTCTGCTACGATGCTCTTGCGTCGTCCAATCACAACAACACAAACCAATCATATCAAAGACATTAA
>SNQJ01S0198858.1:0-17135 GCA_010110895.2 Picea sitchensis
ATGAGCATTCCCCTCAATTTATAAGAGAAAAGGGATTAGTTACTTGGATAGGAATGATCCCAAGATATCAGGAAAGCCATTACTTAGATAACCATTCGAATGTCATCTCATCCTTCTAGAAGATGCTCTTCTAGAAGGTTCGAGAATCTATCTTTTTCCCTTCTTTAGAAGATGTTTGCACCCTAGCAGTTAGGTACAGTGCGAACCCCTCGCACTCTGTCTTAAGGTAGCCTGCGAGAATCATACATTCTCGCAGGCAAATGTATTGTCAGCCTGCGAACCTCCCTTAAAAGTGTGATTTCTGGAAAGAGACAAAGGTAACTTTTCTCAGGAAAGATTTCTAATGAAGAGCATGAGTTCACCAATATCATCACATCATCATGACGACCAAAATTATGGATAACAACTGGAAGAGGTGTGGCTTAAGTGGGAATTTTACTTTCCAGGTCCCTTTCCACCACTAGGTTGTATCATATGTAGGATATCTAAATGAATTTGTGTGTATCCTACTTTTGAGGTGTACATTCTGAATGGAATATGTTGCCAAACTATCCCCTCAATTTATAAGAGAAAAGGGATTAGTTACTTGATAGGAATGATCCCAAGATATCGTGAAAGCCATTACTTAGATAACCATTCATCTCTAGAAGATGCTCTTCTAGAAGGTTCGATAATCTATCTTTTTCCCTTCTTTACAAAGAGTTTGCACCCTAGTGCTAGGGTACTGCAAACCCTCACACTGCCTTTAATGTAGCTTCAAGTAGAATCATGCATTCTCGCAGTAAAATGTATTGTCACTGAACCTCCCTTAAAAATGTGATTTCTTGAAAGAGACAAAGGTAACTTTTCTCAGAAAGAGTTCTAATGAAGAGCTCGAGTTCACCAATATCATCACATCATCAAGGACGACCAAAATTATGGATAACAATTGGAAGAGGTGTGGCTTAAGTGGGAATTTTACTTTCCAGGTCCCTTTCCACCACTAGGTTGTATCATATGTAGGATATCTAAATGAATTTGTGTGTATCCTACTTTTGAGGTGTACATTCTGAATGGAATATGTTGCCAAACTAACTCATCTTCTTTATCAGTAAGTTGGATGTGGTCACGTTTTAGAGCTCTGGCATAGGAATTCCAAGCCTCCACAAATTCCTAGTCCAACCCCAACTGTAGATCTCCCTACCATTCCTACCCCTATACTGAAGTTCTATTTCTATCTGCAACTTGATCCAAGTGAATAAATCCTTTGTAGAGCTTCAATGATAGGCTGAGGGAGGAGATGTGTCCTATTAGTTCCTGGCCATGGGTCTTGTCCAATTCTTAATTTTGTGCCTCTTCCCACTCTCTAGTCTAGTCCTTGACTGATGACAGGAAAATATTTTAAGAAGGCTTTCCAAATAATTGAGCAAATTTGGGTCTCCTTGTTTGACCTTCTGATCCAATCCAGTATAGAATCTGGGCTGAAATATTTTTGGTGAACCACTTTTTTCCAAAGACTTTAAGTGGTAATGAGTGTCCACCCTACCTTAGTTGCAAGTGATTTTGAAAATTTGTGGGTTTTTTTTAGACTCCACCCCCCCAGAATTTTTGGGGTTGCCAGAGTTTCCCATTTTATCCAAGGCATCACAAAACTTTCCTTTTGACCAACCCAAAGGATTCTAAAACATAGTCTCCTGATTTTTTACAGAATTCCTTTCAGGACCCAGGCAAGTGAGACATAATAGATCGGTATGGCTTATAAAATTGTCTTTACTAAGATCAGTCTCCCATATCTAGAGGGCCATATGAAGCTCCAATATTTCAATCTCTTTTCCAACTTGGCTAATATCCAGACCCAATCGACTTTCCTATAATTGTTGGGTTTTAGATGGAAACCAAGATATTTTATCCCTTCATCAAATTTTTTTACATCAAAAGGATAAAGATCCTTGCATACCTATTGCTCAGATGAAAAGGTATAGTATACTCTTTAGAGTCTTCACATATCTCCTTTGACCACTATAGAAAATTAGCACATCATCCACAAAAGGTAGATGTGTGATAATGAGGACTTGTGAGAATGAGACCCCTTGAAAATCCCCTCTATGTTTTTATTTCAGTAGAGCCCGACTGAGCCCTTCTGATATCCTCAAAAAAAGTATGCAGGATAGCAGACAACTTTGCCTGAGTCCTCTCTCCACTTTGAAAAAGGGAGAATCTACACCATTGATGAGTACTACAAAGGAAGCTGACACAATACAACTCATAATCTAATTTATAAAGGGGAGAGTAAAGACTAAATGAGTTAACAACATCCTCAAAAATCCAACCCACTGCCATAGGATTTTGAGAGAGACTGACTAATGAAGGATGAGACCATTTGCCTGAGCAGGAGATTGAGAATGAGGAATATCCCACACCAATTGGATTTTGTATTTTTTAAAACTAAGCACTGCTTCTCTAAGATCTTATTCAAATAATTCTTCCATTAAATCCCTATTATCTTCATCTTCCACAATTCTAGGATACTTGAGGGCAAGTTGAATGATGGTGTTAGTGTCTAAACCTGCATGATTGCAAGAATGTTGCCATTCTTGTAGCACACACAAAATATCATTCCTTCAAGTGTCGATTTTTCTAATCCCACTACTCTTTGCATAATTTTCCTATACTTTCAAAAATTTTCTTCATGGAAGATGTTATTATCCTAGGTGATAAAGATTCGATCTTCATTTCAAATTTTACATGCTTCGCTTATAAAATGTATTATTTTAAAATTGTTTATATGATTTTAAAATAGCATATTATTATATTTGTTATCTTAAAAATTGGATTTTCATCATCCAAACTCCAAGTTATATTTTCATGTGTGAATCCCTTTTACAATGATCAAATATCGAGGTTTGAGCTTGAGTAAAAAAGGATGTACATACACATTGGTTCCAGGAGAAGACCCCACGACCAAGCATAATGTGCACAATGTGTCAATTAGGTATCAAAATTTTGGTGCATATGAACAATTCTAAAGTATTTTATCTTGACCATGCAATATATATCCCACATATACAAAACAAAAAGTCAATGCACATGTGCTAGAGTCCGAGGGAGTTTTTAAATAGAAGGATGCCATATCACATGCCAAGTATCATGGTGATACCTTGGAAATGATTTAAGCTCAGAGTCGTGTGTTTATTGTGATAGTAAATGAAGAATACAAAGAGTAGCAGAGGACAAATTTCTTCTCCAATTCTTGCATCCGAGATCTCTTATGAGAAATCCTATCGATTGACTGGGAAGAGGTTGGTGATAAGGATTATTAGGGTCCTTTGTTTTGGATTGGGACTCGTCCGATTTGTAGGATGTGGTTTTGTGAAGATTGTATGAGAAGGAATAAATCGTCATAACGACATTACTGGACTCCATTTGTATTACAAAGCCTGAGATCACTTTGATTCTACACTTCGACTGCTTCTTGCAAGGTTATGGGAATGCCTCTATATTTAACTCATCTCCTATCATCAATTGACCCAGTCTTTGCACCCTTCAAGATATTAGACTATGCTTTTCACCCTTCAAGATATTAGACTATGTGTTGCAAGATGTTTTAAGGAGTTCCTAGAAATTTGGAATTAATGTTGAATTTGGTAACTTTCTCATAAGGCATTTGCACAATAAAGAGAAACAACAATATGTGAAATGGTTGCATTCTTTGGAATATGTTATTAAGAAGGGAATGGTGTCAATGTTGTGGTTACTCTCCTGAACATATTGCATAGGAAATAATTGTGTATATTAGTTTCATGGACATTGGAGCGATGGTGGCATGATTTTAGTGAATTAAATATCAACCTCTAGATTTCCAGGAACACCAATCAAACCATTTACTAATTTAAATATGAAAGATATGGACAACATCAATCATAGGTGGTAGAATATTTGATGGAAAAATATTTGATCCACTTCTTCGGGAAGACAAGTGGTATAGTGATATTTCCAAAGTCCTACTGACTAAACTCTAAATGTAACTGAAAGTGTAATGAACAACTAAACCCTAGAATTTAGGATCCTGAGATAGGCATTCAAATCCCTTTGGTGGATAAATAGAAGAATATGTGAATGAAAAGAGTAGGCGGTAAAGCTTTTGTACTGGGTTATCAAGATATAGATTTGTCTTACGAAGTGTAAAGATCTACAAATTTTTCCACTCAATGAATATAATTTATGGTGAACATACTTTCTTTTTCTCAATCTTTCTTGTCTTTCTTCTTATTTGGATGCATATTGAATGCCCTGCATAAATAAAATATTCTTCTTTCAACTAATGTGTTTACAACTTGTTGAGAAGTGTATTCCAAATATTGTTTTAGGTTTAATACAATCTGTTAGATCTAAAATTTCGAATGAAATAAACAACAATTTGTAAGTGATGGTTTCTCGCTTCTATTTTTATATCTTGTATCTACTACATCAGAATGTATGCCACTGACTAAGGGAAACATTGTATTGAATATTGTGGAAAAGTCCAACTAAACCCCTACCCTAGAACCTCATCTATCAACTGACCATAAAAAAAGGGAAAGAAAACTTCTATTAAAACCACCACTCGGACAGCTTGAGGGTGGCCTAGCTCTCGCCTAGTAGTTGGGTGCAGACCTTAGGACCAATATATGGCATACAAGGTTACATGTATTTCAGCAGATAAAAGTGTTTGACAATGTTGGTATCCAAGCTGTACCAGGTCCTTAAAAGAAGTGAGTTGTTTCCCTGATGGATCCTTTAGTCCCCAAACTGTGTTTGCCAATTTTATGCCTTTTGCATAATCTTGGAAAAAATTTCCTTTGTATTCTCGTCCCCAATTATGAAGCCAAAGGGCCCCATTTTAGTCTCCATTCCCTCTGATTGCTGAGTTGCATTCTCTTTTTTTGGAGCATTAGTAGAGCCCCTCTTTGTCTTCCTGGAGATGAAAACCTCCTTCTAATCATACATTGATTGGTACCTCAGCCCCATGTTGATGAGTTCCTTTGCTACCAACTTTTTCTTTCTTTCCCATCTCGATTGTGGCTCATTTGAGGGTTTCCAATAATGTTTTGTGAACCATACAAACTCTCCCATCTTGGTTTATGGATCCATAAATATTTTACTACTGATAAATTACCTCCATCAACCAAGACCTAATCAAATTTGAAAGGACTTGTTGGTTTTCTTTGTTGGAATATTGAGAGGTGTGAATCAAAGATGTGAGCACTCTTTATTCACTTCTTTAACTAAAAATATATATTCTTCACTCTTAACAACAATGTTCATCACTGCATATCCGAATGTATCATATATGAATGCATCCACTATATATATATATATATCATAAGTAATGTAAACATAAGCAACATCACATCAAGAACAAAGTACACCAATATTTAATGGAAACCCAAATGGAGAAACCACATTTTTTCTTATATATATCAAGAATTCATCTATAGGAAGCACCAAATTCCAAATTCTCCAAATTGCAATTGGAAGGGAGGTCTAAACCCTCATTCTCGTCTTGGGAACCTGAAGGAACCTACAACTCCCTCAATTCTTCGTCTTCAACCAAAAGGAGGTTACAACCTCGTGAGTTCTCATCAGAACTCCCTCTGGGTTCTCTCACTGCAACCAGAAGGTGGCTACAACCACCTAGTTCTTAGGCTCCAACCTGAAGGAAGCTCCAACTCCCTGATTCTTTGGCTCCAATCGAAAGGAAGGTATGACCCCCTTTCCTTTCCCCATCCAACTTCCTTGAAATATAAATTCCAAATGTAGACAACCTATCGTTGTCACTGAATCAATCAATTCCACTATCACTTTGTCACTTTCAACTTGTACCAACACTTTGTCACAACTTGTACCATCCTTCTTCAAATATTTCCTATAGATATGCGACCTTTCTATGCTGCAACATATAGATGCCCACGCATATCTTCTCCACAACTCACAGACTACTACAAAACCCTCCTTGTTTCACTGCTACTGTCTCTGTTTATGTCAAGCTGTCACTGTAAAACCTGTCATGTCTGTTTGATCATGTTGTCATTGATGCCAAAGGTTTAATTAATTGATGTCGAGGGATTGATTGATGCCAAAGGATGATTGATTGATTTATGTCAAGGAATTGGTTGATTCCAAAGGATGATTGAATGATGTCAAAAGTCAAAGGTTTGATGTATACTTGTCTTATCATAGTATATTGATGAAGATGGGTCAACGAGTTATCATTGATACATGATGCATAGATGAATATGGATCGATGTGGTTTCATTGGCATATGATGCGTTGTTGGATTGATGTAAAGATGAATATCTATTTTCTTATCATGGTTGATAAGGTGTACAAATGGATGAACTCGAAATTTCCCCCCTTATGATGAAATCCCTCACGGGAATACACTTTGCAGTTGAGTTATCCTTGAAGTATGGTTATGCTTATATGTGGAATAATGAGTTGAAGATCCGTGAATTTATCAGTGGAACTATCCTATATGGATAGTGCTTTTCATGCCATTTCTGGTAGTATGTGAAATGTCACATAACTCCTCATGGTTTGAGAGTTATGGCCTTACGAAGTTGGAGAACTGTTGGTTAAATCTCTCTTATTTACTCTTCTATTTTGTCTGACTTTGTATTGACCCAGGGTTCATGTATGTTCGGGGTTCCAACAAAGCCTCTAAAACTATCACCCCCCCTAGTAAACCAGAAGGCAACACATCACACAGAATGCGCTGCACAGTCTCACCCAAGATAGCTTTAATGGGTGGCTGTAAGACTCAAGTGTTTACAACCTAGGATTGCGTGAGAGATATGGGAACTGTAAATTGAACCATTACTATAACTAGTAAACACAATGTACTTTTATTGATGAATAAACATGAAATATAACAACTCATTCATTAAGCATAGAAATAACAACTAAAGACAATAAAGATATGCATGCATTCATCACATAACACAGATGCTACTGTGGTTCACACCCTCCTGGGCTACGTCCACAAATATTTGTCTCTCAACTCTTTTATTATAGTATTTTCGCATCTACAATGCCGCACGCCTTAAATCCTTTATAGTTGGATAAGATCTATATGAGGCAGACTAGATCGCGCCAGGCTCCCCAGTCTGCGATCTAACCCTCAAGATCTACCCTCCTTCATCCTCTTTAGCTCAAGAACTTATAAAAAATAGATTATACAACAAAATATCACATAGAGGTTTTGTTGGAGGCAGGACAAAGTGGAAAAGCATGGGGTTTCTTGGGAAAGAAAGCGTGCCCAAGGGAAGCGACAGCTGGAAGGAAGCATAGAACACACGCATGCAAAGAAAACAACAATTGGAAGGAAGAACAACACACCTGCATGGAAGGAAGACCTAATGGCAGTGGGGTTGGGGTATTGCTAAGGTATTGTATGCAGGTGTAGAAGATCACGATGTATAAATAGATACTTAGGTATCGTGGGGGGTTAGCTAGCGGATTAGCTGTATAATTATTGTAGTTATGCATGAGTTGATGCGATATGTAATATTTTTTTTTTTAAATTTTTGAAATATTTTTTTAAGTTGTTGAGCTAAAGGAGAGGAAGGAAGGTATATCTTGAGAGTTAGATCACAAGCTGAGGATGTGGATCCTGGTGCGATCTAGTCGCCTCATATAGATCTTACCCAAGTGAGAAGAGTTGTAAGCGTGGCAGCATAGATCTGAAAATCTTATAATAATAAAGAGTTGAGAGCCAAATATTTGTGGGCGTAACCCAAGAGGGGGTGAACACACCAGACACACACGTGTTGTGTGATGAATGGATTCCATATCTTTCCTATATTCAAGTTATTATTATTTTGAATGAATGAGTTACTATGCTTTACTTATTTAAATACTATTGTGATATTGAGCGAATAAGTTGTTGGAATTACTTGCATAAATTGTGAATAACAGTATGTTGTGTTTACAAGTTATAATAGATGGTTCAATATTTATCCCTCTTATCTCACACTCAGAAACCAGTGCTCATAAAAACAACTGAGTCTTACTGACCACCGTATGCTTCGTGTGGTGCTTGTGATCGATCACAATACCTTTGTGTTGCCCTTCACAGTTTTACCGGGGAGGGACGATAGTTTGCAGGAGGCTTTGTTGGAAACACGAAGGACATGAACAGGTTGATATAAACTCAGACAATATAGAAGAGAATAAACCAACAAATGGTTACATTACCATAGGTAGGAATAAGAGAGGATTAGGAGATGATAAATTAGAGAAGGTCTATCGGAGGCGGATCAAGAAAAGGTTAGGGCCGAGACCAATGATCTATTAGAAAGGAATGTTGAGACCATGGTTAAAAAGTAGAGATCAAAATTTGGTTAAGAATGAAAGAGATAGAGTTTTCATGAGAAGAGACAATAGAAACCCTAGACTAACACCCAACAAACATCTTGAGCAATACATGTTTACTAATTTACACAAGAGTCTTTTTCTATGATTTTCCACACTTCTTGCAGGAGTGGATATTGTTATCACTGTAAATTCCTAGAGGTTGTCGAGAGGTACAAGAAATTTATCAGAGGTAACTCTATCCTGGCTTGAAACTAGGATCTAGCCACACTTGAGTTTGAGATGGATCTTTCTATATGATTTAGATATGTTTGAGGTTTAGATATTAGGCTAGTTAAATTAATAGAAGTGTGTTGTTTGTTTTATAAACATGGCTGAAATGTCTCTTATGCATCCATTGGGATATGGGGTCTGTGTTAAGAGTTGAGATCATAAAACATATTTTATTAGGTTTCTTCACAAGGAAAGGTAATGCAAATGTTGGATCTTTTAGAATTAAAGCGATGAAAGGTAGAAATAGGTGAGATATTCAATCACAATAAAGGAGGAATTTAAGAATTTATTTATTACAATACCAGAAGAATAAAATTCAGATCTTTAAAACTGAAGCAATTATCGAGAATAAATTCTTCATAGAAACTTCTTTTTAAATGATCAGAGACAGAAAAAAGAATGATAACCAAGAAATATAATCATTTAACAAAGAGAAATTAAACATCACCAACATCAACGCGCATGAATCCTATGAATCACCCTTTTATTACGGTAGATCTCTTCAAAAGGATTATAGATTAGAGCGATGAAATATCAACCACTCAATGCTTGAAGTGCAGGTATTTATAGAAAAATTACAATTCAGTCTTGTCATTAATGATCGGGATATGGTGGAGAGAAAATCTATGTAACTAGATTGTATTTACAGAAAAGTAGGAATGTTGAATGATTCTCTCGAATCCTTGGTGTTGATCTGAGGAAGGTGGTTGGTGATTCATCTTTGACTTGACTTTGACTATTGCACATGTTGAATCGGATTGTACACATCATCTCTTTTTTCGGTCGAGCCTGCAGTTCATCCCATCTCTTTTGACCAGGGATGGTGATTTTTGAGTAATCTTTGGTAGACTTCATCCATCTTTGTGTACTTGGTAGAGGTGGGCTTGATGATGAAAATATTACTTGATCTAGGTGGATCTTTGAGGTCCAGCAATGAGTCTCAAGGCTATTCGCGAAATTAATGCTACTATATACACCATAGACTTAGAGCCATCCTTTTCCACTGTGATGATATTTTTTTTTTAGTCGGAGAGAGTAATCAACTTATCATTTATCACGAATAAACCTGGGAGCCCCTTCTTATGTAGTGAATCTATTTTGCTAAAACCTACGTACTCCAATGTCCATTGCTTGAGCTTTCCTCAAGTTGCAACATTGGTCCCCTCTTAGTTAGAACTTTCTTGACCTTAAGGATAGTTTCTATCCTATCCTCAATTTCAAGGCCTCTAGCTCCTCTCTTGTTTTAGAATTAAAGAATCGGGATAATCTCATTTGCCTATGTAGGTCTTTCTCCCAATTCTCCTTTTATTTTATCAATGGCTTGTTTGCTTCTCACTTTTGAGTTCATGCTGCTCAAACATGATCTATATGAGTGGCCAAATCTATGTCGTCGATTTGAAGATGTCCATCCAAATGTTTTCCTTGGCTTCATATAATGTCTTAGCCATGACAATATAACCGAGTTCTTGCTTGGGATTCTGAGACTTGTGCATCTCAGTTTTGTAACTTGATTGAAAAGTGGATTTCCAATTTCTTGGAGGTTATTGATCTCATCATGCAATTTTTTGATTTCCTGTTGTCGCAGAGCCATATCCTCCATGGAATTTTCCAAATTTTCTGATGCATCTGTGGTTTTTACTGAGGTTGCTTCTATTTCCTTTGTGGTGGCCACATTTCTTGTCATTACCTATGATGGGGCATCCAATGGAATGACTATCATTGGCATACTCTTCTCTTTTTCTTTAATGATTTTCTCCAGCTCGACTTCCATCTCTTTGATCTACACAGTCTGATCCATGATTAATTTCAAAATTTCCTCCTAATGGACTTCAGTCTCAGCCATTTCCTTCACCTGTGGATCTTCTGTAGCAGGAATTTTCAGTTGTTTCCTTAAGGATGCTATGTCATCATTCTTCTTAAGGAGTTGTTACATTTCTTTTGACATTGGATGGATCATATCCAATTTTTGAGTACCTAATTCCTCCAGATATTTTATCTTGTTATCCTTTACCAAAGAAGAAACCTTTTCCAACTTTAGGTGGAGTGGACATTATTGAGGAGACACAGCAACTTTGCAACATTAAATTGGAGGGTATTGGGCCAGGTGGAAAATCATTTCTCCTAGCTCTATACATTGCATGTCCATTTGATCGGCTGGATGCATCTCTTTGACATCAAACTCAAAAGTTGACCTTTTATAATAAAAATTTGCTTTGGGTTGAGGCACTTGGGTGCCTGCAAATATGCCATGTGCATCCTCCCTTTTCTGTGTCAAATGTAGAGAGAAACCTATGATGGGATGTAGATGTTTGTTTCTAGAATTGAGCATAGGTATTATTAATCAACGACTCATTTTTCTTCTTGATTAAGTTATACTTCTCAAAAATATTTAGTCTTGTAGACTCTTGTGAGGATTTGGTTTTCAAATGCTGTATCAATGCAGCTTCTTTGATGAGGAAGTGGACATCATTTATTGGCTTCCTTAGAAAAGTGGTGAATGTTGTCCCTTCATCAACTGTGGTGGACTGGCTTTCTTCTCCTCTAGACCTTTCAGGTGTATGGCTAGTGCTTGGGTCTTTTCCCGTAAACTTGGAAGTCCTCTACTAAGACTTCAGTAACTGATGGGGAGACTTCCTTTCCAGGCCTCTTCTCTACTGAGAATTTTTATTGGAGTTACAATCCTATGAAATGATGGAAGGAATGATGCATTTCAATGTTAGTCAGAGTGTTTTCCTCCCATTCTATCACGGTTCATGTATCTTTCTATCTCTAGTTTAGGAATGTGATCATAAGGGGAAATTTTGTTCCCAGATATGGTTTCTACAATGATACCACATGGATCATAGTGCCATAGGAAAATTTGTTTGAACTTAATATCTTATAACAACTTGTTTGCTTCTTCTACTGCAGCTCTACTGTTGCAAATGAAAGAACCAATATGACCTTTGATCACAGTAGCTGTTTCTTTTAAAATCCACAAAGAATGTCATGCGAATTTATCATCGCGTGTATTCCAGGAGAAAATATTATGACAAGAAATAATATGGGCTTGAGGTGGTAGTTCAGTAAGTAAACCACGATTTACATTGTGATGGAAGTGGTATAGGTGATCCTGTTTAGTAAAGATGCGAAGGTGTAGGATCCTTATAATTTTCTTCATTTATCACAGGTTAGATAGTCCACTAAGCATGCCCCTTTGGATGGTAAAAGATAAAGCGAACCTTTGAAATTGAACTCCCTTATGATTTATTTCATAATAATGATGTCTAGGATGCTTGTGACAAGTTGTGCAGGTCACCATATTGGTCCCCATACGCAAGGGAGAGGAGAATTTGTCTGCTTGGAAAAATAGGAACATGTGTGCCAATATCAAAGAATACATGAAAATTCACTCTGTAGGGAACTTGAAGAGTTTCTCATGAATGTTGTTGGCTAGAAAATGGATGAAATTGAACCGTGTAGTAGCCTTCTCTTGATGTGGAAAATATGGATAGAAAACCAGAATGGGTTCATCTAACCACTCATTTGAATAGTATCCTAGTAGACAACACAGGGAAGGAAATAATTTGATTACCTTAGAAGATGGAGGAATGGTAGGGGGTTCGTTTTGGGTAGTGGGCACTTTGAGGGAGGAAGCGCTCAAGATTTGAGCTCTATTGGGAAAGATAGCTTCTAATTACATCTTAGTGGGATTTTGATGGAAAGGGGGAGGGGTCGACTACGGGAATTTGCATCATTTGGTCTATGGTTTATGGGGTAATGGTGAAAATAATTTAACCAGATGATGAAACAATGGCTCTATGACTAAGGAGATAGTGTGCCGGAATTTTAGAGAGTGAAATATGGGAATGTGGTATATACGAGGAGAATTACGATTGGAAGATTGGACTTCCAAAGTCCAATCTCATTACTCTGGTCTAGGAAGTGTCCCGAACTAAATTCTGGTCAGAGAAATTGGTCCTTGCCGACTCACATCAAGTAGTCTTTGTCGACCAAAATTATTGATCCGGGGTCCTGAGGAGGGAGAAGGATTCTCTTTGATATCGAGGTTGGATTTAGGTGCCATTTCCACAGTGATACCTGCAAAAATGGAAAAGGATGTTTAACTGTGTTTACCACGCGTTAATGGCGGTCGTTGATTGAAGAGGACAGAGAAAAGGTGGCTTCAGATGCATCTTGATCATGAACAATCGACAATGATGAAAAATGAGATTAAGTAGATGGTTGGGTGTTGTTTGGGGAGAGGATGATGAGTCCCATTAGGTTGTGACCATGATCGATCGCATTGATTGGCCAATGTGCATATCGAGAGTGAGGTGGAGGATAATGAATGGGTAACAGAGGCATAGTGGGAGGTTGACGTGGAGGGTAGTGAATGGATAATAGGTGAACATGAGGTGACCGTCGACAGGTGATGGGAGGGTGATGCGTCGGTAGAGTAGTGGAGCATGACGTATGGATGAAGGTAGTGGAATGTGATGTTAGAGTGTGGCGGTGGTATGGGAAAGTGGTTTGGCGGTTTTCGGTAGGTGCTAAGTGGTAAAAAGGTTGAAGTCCGAGTTAACAAGATTACTGACATGTTATGAGGGCCCTTTCGGAGGCTCCTTCGGTTATTAAAAGAGTAGAATGGTCCGGGGTTCCGATATCTTAAATCAGCAAGTAGATCACGGCGCCTTTTGTAGTTGATCTAAGCTTAACATGCTAGCACAAGCACCAAACATAATATATCACCCCAAAACTTAGGATATAGCTTTTTTATGGGTTTTTCGTTGTTCCCCTTCTTCATTTTGTCACCAAGGGTTTAGAATACAACATTTTAGTTCAAATCAAAGAATCTAACCAACTTTCATTGATTTTATTGAAATGAAAGCCTACTAACCTATGTCATACTCTAATATCCTAGCAACATTAACCGAGATTAGACTATTGGGCTAAATCATTACTCTAACCTAGGACATTTATTAAGTTTAAAATTTGTTTGGTCAAATTTATTCACTAACCTATCTATCTTGGATAATATTAAACAGTTTAATAAAGTTTGTTACTAACCTATGCATAAATTCAAAGGGACTGACCATGGTTATATAGGTATGAATCAAAGCCATTCTTGGCCATGGGGGTTTTATCACATTTTCTTTTCATACCCTCTTTTGTTCTTTTGGGCCTTTTCTTTTCTTTCTTTTTCTTTGTAAATCATTTGCATAATAGAATATTTACAACAAAATACAACTAGAGGGGAAAATTTCCAGGTCACTAAGTGATCCTATGAAACATAGGGTTATATGATCTTGAGGTTGAAGGATAACCACGCCTTAGTCGAGGATTCGACAACTAGACTAGGCTACCAATCTACTCTAATATCCTAGCAACATTAACCGAGATTAGACTATTGGGCTAAATCATTACTCTAACCTAGGACATTTGACCAAGTTTAAACTGTTTGGTCAAATTTATTCACTAACCTATCTATCTTGGATAAGATTAGACTATTTAGCCAAGTTTATTCACTAACCTATCTGCATAAATTCAAAGGACCTGACCATGGTTATACAGTATGAATCAAGCCATTCTTATTGCATGGGGTTTTATCATTTTTCTTTTCATACCCTCTTTTGTTCTTTTATTCTTTTTCTTTTCTTTCTTTTCTTTGTAAATCATTTGCATAATGAAATATTATTTGCAACAAAAATACAACTAGAGGGGAAAATTTCCAGTCACTAATTGATCCTATGAAACATAGGGTTATAACAGATACTGAGGTTGAAGGATAACCACGCAACGAATCAGATTCGACAACTAGACTAGACACCAATACAGATTGAGAAGTTACAACAGGTGAACAACAAATTGAACCGCATAGTAGATTTTTGGCTAGACAATATTGTGGCAGGGTTTATAACAGAGTTTGCAGTCGACACAACGAAGTCGTACAGCGCAACGGAGCAAGAGTTTCTACAAGGACCCCGAGGAAGGTACATTCGATCACTGTATACTTATATTAAGAGACTTCTATATAACAAAGGTGTAATCACAATGGAGTCAGACAACTAAACTTCCCTGTATGCATGGGGGAAGGGGGGAAGCACTAACAAAGAGAGGAGAAATGGAAGGAGGAAAATATAAGGGCAAGAAGGAGGAACCCTTGGTCCCAATCATGATGGATGACGACCAGATCAAGAATATCATGGAAACAACTGGAAATATGCGTAGCGGAGTACCCTACCAATACAAGGTGAATACCAAGAAGAGAGCCGTAGCTGTGAGGGAAGTCTTGGCAAGTGATAAGGAAGAGGTAGAGGATCTTCAGGCTATGGAGAAGATTGCAAAAATCCTACGTGCAACATAAGAGAGGAAGACGAGAGTTCCAAGAGCGGGAGGAGAAGGCAACCATCCTATCCATATTAATGTCAGTGTGGAACCCATAAACCCATGTGCAACTAATACATGAAAGAGAACACCACCATTTAGACAACCGAAGTTAAGAAGTAGTCAGACAACAAGAAGTACATCTACACAAGGAACAACAACTGGAGGAACCAGTTTAGGTAGCACTAGTTAGGTATCTACACCTCGCGGAGGTAGTAGTTCAGTGTTCAAAATGATAGGACATGATCCCACCATCAGGTTACTAGATTTTTGAGGAGAAGCAATAAAATATCCTAAGAAGGATTTTTTCATTTGTGTAAATATATGGGAAGCAAAAAAAATCATTGATGAGGACATCAAACTTGCACAACTAGCGATTACGCTAAGGGATCGTGCACTATACTGGTACATGAGTCTAGACACAAACATTGCCCTTGGGATAGCAAGGACACTGGAAGGCATTAAGAAGTTACAGATAAATGAGTTCTAGAAGATGAGCTCCGAGGATCAATACATGAATGAGATGATCAAAATCCGACAGAAACCAGGAGAGTCTGTATGGGAGATTGATCAGAGATTCAAGAGACTGAAGGGAAAGTTAAAATATCTCCTGACCGATATGCAGCATTGACACCTGTTTCTCAACTCATTACTCCCACACTTAAAATACCCTTTACGACAACAGAAATTTCAGACATAGGCAGAGGCTCTGCAGGAAGCCTTGCAACTGGGAGAAAACCAGTACCTGCAAACAGACCCGACTATTGAAGAGTTGAAGGAGGACTTGAAGAATTTAACATTTCAACTAAACCAGAATAAGAACAAAGATAAACGAGAAGCTATTTGGTGTACCACATGTAGGACGAAAGGCCACCACAAAAATGAATGTCCAACATTCACGGAGTATATGGTAGAAAGAATGCCAAATTCATTACCAACAGGAGGACTATGGTGCAAAATTTGCAAAAAACTGGGTCATGACCCTTATCACTGCATGATGATGCAGAAACACCAAACAGTCCCAAAGAGTTCATATTGCACCTTTTGCAAGTCAGTGGGTCATGACGGAAAATATTGTAGAACTATGGAGTTGATGCGAGAAAGGACATAAGATGCATATAGGGTGCAGGCATAAATTATGACTGGGCAAGCAGCGCCACAGTTCAATAAAGTTCTAGCTCCATACAACACTGCACAACCACAATATAATACTGTGCAACAACCATACAATAACGTGCAGCCGCAGTACAAAATGACACAACCTCAATACAATACCGCATAGTACAATCATGCGCCTCAGTATAATGCGCCGAGAGGAGATCACGTAGGCTATAGAGGAGCTGGATGAGACATAGGAGGTTTTGGAGGAGGTAGAGGACTAGTGGTATGTCACAATTGTCAACAACCGGGACATTATGCAAGGGAATTTCCACTTCCACAACGATTTGTGTGTATTTTTGCGCATCAGATCACGATACATAAGAATGCCCGAGACTACTAGTAAAGATCTAGGAAAAGAGGAACCAGAAAAACCAGAATGTTCAGTGGATTTTAGTCGAAGCAAGGGATGAAATATGGAACATCAACATAGTCACCCGCGAAGGAGCTAAAATAGGTACTGACGTAGTTCGACAGGAACCAACACATAATCAATGGGTAAAGAAGAACACCGAACCTAGGAAATAGTTCGATGCACATAATGAGAAGGAAATATTCAAGGAAGCCGGACAATAATTTCAAAAGGAGTTTATGGTGTTGACTTCAACTATGCAACAAAACAAGGAACCACTAGAATACGAGATGCCTCCATCATTGGATCATACCAATGAAACACAACCCATGGGACAAGTAAGTACAATCAAAGGATTTTTGCAATCATGTGTAAATGTATTAAGTGATCCATCATCTGTGAAAATATTGCAAAACATACTAGAAAAATGTAGCAGTGAGATGAAAGGGAAGCTAGAACCAAGAAAAAATAATCACCTACACACAAGAAGAAGAACAAGTAGGGAGTTTAGACTGAATGCGAACATCAGAGAGTTCAATATGGGAGACATCATAATGGATCTTGGATCTGAAATTAATGTATTACCAAAGAAGACATAGCAATGCATGGGAGAGCCAAGATTAGGATACTCACCTGTTCAATTGAAACTAGCAAA
>SNQJ01S0198859.1:2866-17135 GCA_010110895.2 Picea sitchensis
TTCATGGGAGAGTTGTAGATAGAGGGGGGAGTTGCAGACAGGGGGGGAATTATTTTTATGCATGGTGGACTATGTGTTTCGTTGCAAGATTGCCATCAATGACAAAGGGGGTGATTGTTGGAATTGTTGTCATTGATGTCAAATGATTAATGATGTCATTAATGTCAGATTATGACAATACAATACACACAACATTTCCAAGATGGATTTATATATATAGTTCTACAAGTATACTAAAAAGGGGTACATGTGAAAAAGTAAAAAGATAAATGGTGGTTTCAAACCCATGGGTTTGGGGTATTTTCCCATGGTATATGGGGTATTTTCCCATGTGTTGGAATATTCACCAATACTGAGGGGGGGTGAATTAGTATTGATCACTTTTTACCATTTTTAATCACAACATGTAAACATCAACTTATCAACAATTTATCACTTATGATTTCATTCAAGATATCATAAACATTTAACCACAGATACACAGTACACAATAATTTTATGTGGAAACCCAAATGGAAGAAAACCACAAAATGTTTTTTAATATATATCTTGAAGATTACATCCACTGGAAGCGCCAACTTCTAAAATTCTCCAGCACCAAATGGAAGGATTTACCATCCCCTTGTTTACAGGCTCCAACCTGAAGGAAGCTACAACTCCCCAAATTCTCTATCTCCAACTGGAAGGAGGCTTCAACCCCCTAGTTTACAAGTTCCAACCTGAAGGAAGCTATGAATCCCTAGATTCTCTAGCTCCAACTAGAAGGAGGCTCCAACCCCCTAGTTTTATGAGCACCAACTCAAAGGAAGTTGCAAATCCTCTAAAAATAATCCAAGTTTCACTCCTTGAGTCATCCCTAAAAAAGAGTTATAGAAAAAATGGTAGATATTATTGACTTCTGGCCTATTCTGGAGAGTGAACTTGTACAAAATGCCACATACTCAATATTTGATATCTGATTCTAAAACTCATGGAAAAAATACTATAGATTATAATCCTTCCAATTCAATTGGTCTCATAGAATTTGGATATTCTATGAAGAAGTTATGACTATTTTACCCGGAACACTTGTTTGAGACTAGTTACAAGACTAGTAAATAACCCTATCTTCCATAGAGTGTATTTCCAAAAGTACAAAAAACCAAAAGTTGAAATTCGTACCACGGGTACCTTGATATGTCTTCTCAACAACCTCCAAGTTTCTCTGTATGAATCATTCTAGAAACAATTTATAGCGAAAATGGAAATATGACCTTTAAAGAAAATACCTTAGAACACATCATCACAAATCTTCATCTTCCTTTAGAATTTCTCCCTTCTTCACTTCATCTTCCCTCTGAAATTCAGTGCCAAATTTTTCCTAAGAGATCGCAAGAATAATGAAAATGAGAGGTTCTTAATGTGTATTTATACTTTTCCAAGTACCTCCTTTACTTGAATTTAGGGCCAACTTGTAACTTCTTTGACCATACTTTGGGGCATTCAACTTTAAGAGGGAATAACTTATCAACTGTGAGGAACCACGTGGTGTGCCACCTACCATTGGAAACAAAATGATGGTCCATTTTTGTATGCAATTACAACATACTTCATACTCTTTTTCTCCAATCAACTTCGGGCTTCATGACCACACCTTCGGGGCTTCTTAACCACTTAGCAATATTTTTAGGGATTCTTGTAGACTTCAAGTCTTCTTAACCACTTAGCCATATTTCTAGGGCTTCTTGTAGAGTTCTTCAGAGCGTCTTCCCGTGACCACACCTTCAAATCTTCTTAACCACTTAGCCATATTTCCAGGGCTTCTTGTAGACTTATTCAAAGTGTCTTCCCATGAGGGCCATGCTTAAAGATATGTCATAAGGGGAACACTTTGGAGACTTTTTCAAATACACTCATCACTTCTAGAGGCTTCTAGACTTCTTCTAGGGTTGGCATCAATGATAACCAATTTTTTAACACCATGGTATTGGGAATTAGTTATTTAATTAATGGACATGCCCCTTCATGAAGGTTCATGAAAAAATATAAAAAGAGAAATCATTGAGAGAAAGTGTGTGTGTGTGTGTGTGTGTGTGTGGAAAATGGATTAGCAAAGGTTAAATTGTGAAATCAGTTTAAGGTCATCTTGGCATTTTTGTGATAACTCTTTTTCTATGATTTTTTAGACCTTAAAATTTGGAAGAGATGGAGGAGAGATCTTGGTGTACACATGATGCAAATTTCAAATGTTTTTTTCTGTACACTTTCATATATATTCCATGTGTAAGTTAGAGTTCTTGAATGCTCCTAAAATTGGTTTCAAACAGGTCAACTTGGAACTTTCACTATAACTTATTTTCTGGAATGTTTCATAACTTGAAACTTTGCAGAGACAGAGGAGAGATATTGGTGTACATGTGGTGCAAATGGAATACGTTGTTTTGCTATATTTTCAAAGATATTCTATGTGGAAGTTATGGCTCCCAAATGCTCATGAAATTAGTTTCAAAAAGGTTAACCTGACACTTTCGCTATAACTTATTTTTTGGGATGTTTCAGAATTTGAAACTTTGTAGATCTAGAGGAAAGATATTGGTGTACATGTGATACAAATTTTAGAGGTTGATTCACTATACTTTCAGAGAGAACCCCTGTGGAAGTTATGGTTCTGAAATGCTCCTGAAATCAATTTCAAATAGGTCAGCTTAGCATTTTCACTATAACTTCTTTTCTGGGACTTTTCAGACTGTGAAAATTTTAGATGATAGAGGAGACATACAGACGTACCTCAAGTAACAATTTCATAATCAATTTTTCAAAATTGGATACGTGGAATTGTGTACAAATGAAATCTTGGAAAGAGGCCCTAAAAAACAAGCTTTGAGAAAGTTACCATTTGGAAATTTATTTTTTGGTCAAATTGTAAAGTACTAGATCTATTATAATAGAAGAAAAGAGAAATAATGTAGAGAATAACACTGATATAGAAACATAATACGAAAATATTGCAGAGATAACAACGGAACAACAAATTATATGGAAGCACAACACCATAATTATACCTTTATTGATAAGAAATAATGTTCACTTGCCTCTTCAAGGGGGAAACCTAATACATAGCAGAGCTCTATTACAATAATTCTCAAGACAAAACTTCTCATACCCTATACTCCTATTTATACTAAATATATCTATCCAAAAGAAAAATCTAGAGGAAGATCCTTCTAGAAGCAGAAGTTTATATTAGGTATTCTTACATTTGACTTACTCTTCCTTATTGCTAGGCCTTATAAAAATTGGCCTTTATTACATGGAAATATATTATTCTACCTATGTGAGGAGTTAGGGAGGTTAGGTCCCTAACATGCCCCCCCCCTTAAAATCATCCTTGTTCTCAAGGCTTGATATGAGTAAATTGTTGTAGAATGGTAGTTGTCTCTTAGGTGGCATTTGTTGGAGTTGTATCTTTCCACTGGATTAACACTTCCTTTATGGTGTGTTGATGAAGACGATGCTCACGCTGGTCCAAAACTGCTTGTGGATGAAACCAAATGGAGCCTTCTTCATCCAACTTGAAAAGGTTGGTTTGATTTTGGCACTTAGTTCCAATCACCTTATTTAAGAAGGAGACATGAAAAATAGGATGGACCTTAGAATGGTTGGGCAAAGCTAATTAATAGGCCACATGTTCCACGTGCTTGACAATTGTATAAGGACTATAAAATTTGGGTGTCAGTTTCTGACAATGGTCTTCCTTGAGTGATTTTTTCTTATAAGGTTGCAGTCAAAGAAATATGTGGTCTCCTTCAACAAATTAACGTTTGGAGTGGCCTTGATCTTATTATTGCTTCATGTGATTCTGAGCCATGACCAAATTCTCTTTAAGGTTATGGAGAATGGCCTCTCAAATTGTAAGTGTTTGTTCAACCGTCTGGACCTTCGAGACACCTGACATGTAGCAGATAATTGAAGGTGGCTTTTGTCCATATACTGCTTCAAAAGGAGTCATGTGAGTAGTTGTATGGTAAGAAGTGTTGTACCACCATTTAGCTAATGGTAACCATTGAGCCCATTGATTTTTCCTTTCATATGCAAAACACCTCAAATATGTTTCCAAACACTTGTTGACAACTTCAGTTTGACCATCAGTCTAGGGATGATAGGTGGTGATGAGATGAAATTGGGTGCCTTGTAGCCTAAACAGTTCTTGCCAAAAATTGTTGGTTAAAGTGGGATCTCAATCAGAAACAATAGAATTAGGCATGCCATGAAGCTTGAAGACATTATCCATGAAACGATGAGCCATAGTGGATGTGGTAAATGGGTGTTGAAAGACGATCAACGACCACCATGATGATTGACTTATTGCCTGGTTTAGGTAAGCCCACAATAAAATCCAAAGAGATGTCCCTCCAAATAGCGAGTGGAATCGGAAGCGGTTGTACTGTGCTAGGAGATTTTATGGTTTCTCCCTTATTGTGTTGAAAAAAACCACATTCTTCTACAAAAGTGTGAACGTCATATTTCATATCATCCCAGAAAAAATAGTGTTTGACCTGGTCATAGGTTTTGGTAAACCTTGAGTGTCTACTTATGGGTGTAGCATGAAGCTCATAAAGCACTATGGATTTAAGTTGTGATTATTTACTTAAATACAAATGGCCTTTGTAGTGAAGTTCATCATTGTGCTAAGAGTACCCAGGGGAAAGTGGAGACTTGGTTTGCAATTGTTGGATTAGACGCAAAATTTCGGGATCTTGCAGCCATTTTTGGCAAACAACTTGGAGCCTATCTGGTACAATGAAGGAGAGGGAGAAAAGGGACCCTTCATCTTCATATTTTCTTAAAAGAGCATCAACAACCACATTTTCTTTGTATTTCTTGTAAATGATCTCATAATCATATCCGAAGATCTTATTCACCCATTTTTGTTGCTCTAGGGAGAAAGGTCGTTGCTCCAGAAAATACTTGAGGCTTTGATGATATGTCTTAATTTGGAAGTGTTTCCCCAATAGATAAGGGCATCAGAGATCCACTACATGCAGAATAGCCAACATTTCATTTTCATAGATTAATTGGACCAAATGTTGCTCTAACAGTTATTTTATAGTAAATGCCAAAGGTCGGCCATCTTGCATAAGGATGACTCCAATTCCTCTCCCAGAAGCATCACATTCCAAGGAAAAGGTCTTTGTGAAATCTGGAAGGGACAAGAACAGAGTGGTGCACATAGCCACCTTCAAGGCTTGAAAGGCCTGATAAGCTATGGGATTCCAAGTGAAATAATTATTTTTAAGGGGATCAGTGAGAGGCGTCGTAATCTTTCCATAATTCTTAACAAACTTGTGATAATAACCAGTTAAACATAGAAAACCATGCAAGCTTTTGATAGCCTTGGGGTGAGAAAAATCCGGCATAGCTTCAATCTTCTTTAGATCCACCCAGACACCGATTGTGCCAACAATATGACTCAAGTACTCAACTTCTAAGGTGCCAAAGGCACATTTAGATTGTTTGAGGAAAATTTGGTGTTGAGAGAGTAGATGGATAACTTGATCCACATGGGCAAGATGGGATGGCCAAGTTTTACTATAGATGATAATATCATCAAAGAAAACTAAGAGAAAATGACGGAGAAAAGGATGAAAGACATGATTCATGAGGATTTGGAAGATGGAGGGGGCATGACACAGGCCAAAGGGCATGGCCAGGAACTCATAGTGACCCTCATGAGTTCGAGAGATGGTCTTTGGGATGTTGTCTTCTTGCATATGTATCTGGTGGTAGCCAGAACAGAGATAAAGTTTAGTAAGTACTGAGCACCACTCATCTCATCCAAGAGATCATCAATGACAAGAATAGAGAACTTGTCCTTGATGGTGAGTTTATAGAGGGCACAAAATTCAAGACACATGCGCCAAGTACGTTATTTCTTGAGTACCATGACCACAAGAGAAGAATAAGGGCTAGTACTGGGGTGGATAACACCCTCTTGGAGAAACTCCTGCACAATTTTCTCAATTTCATTCTTTTGGGAAAAGGGATGACGATAAGGGCGAACATTGGGAGGAAGACTGCTAGTAACAAGGGGGGTGGAATGATCATGAACACCACGAGAAGGTGGAAGTCCCTAAGGAGTGGAAAAAACAACTTGATGTTTGGAGAGGATAGCTTGGAGGTTAGGATGCACATAGGGTGTCTCAACTACTTGAATGTAATGGAGTTGAGAAATAATACCAGAGAGACCTTTCTTGAGGAGCTTTTCCATGTGATGGGAACTGAGGATCTCAGGAGAACCGACTGTGAGGCCTTGGAATTGATATTGTTGTCCCTCCTGTTGGAATTGCATGGTTAATTCCTTAAAATCCATAAGAATGGGACCCAAAGTGTGTAACCATTCAACGTCGATCACGATGTCACAACCTCCCATGTCCATTGCAAACATATGAGATTTCAGGTGGTACTGTTCAATTTGAAGATGTACCTTTTCACAATGCCCACCACATTTCATGGACCCACCATTGGCTATCATGATTTGAAAATTATTGACGGCACGAATATAGCAATATTTTTCCTGGGCAATGCAACGATGAATAAAATTATGGGTGCTACCAATGTCAACAAGGATGATGATGTTGTTGGGTATGTGTTATATTTTTTGCACGAGTAGTATCATATGCGTTGCATCGGGCGTGCAGGGGGGTTTGAGGGGGGTGAAGCTCCTGCGTGGGGGTTTAGGGGCAGCGCCCCCAAGAAAAACAAATTTGCCTCGAGAAACGTGTCACATATTTAGGTGATTTTTTGGCACATGGTTTATTTGTCGATGGTTTTCTATTTCCAGTTAAGGAAATAGGGTTGTTGACTAATCTAGGTCATTGGGTTAGGGTTTTTGATGTCGTTGGATCCTATATGTATATTGTATTATAAACAATGTATCATTATTAATGAATAAAGAATATGTTGGTTTTCCCGGTTTGGGTTTCCAGGGGAAAAATCTGTGTGTAATGTTTGTATTTTCCATTGTATCTTTTTTGTTCTTTTATTGAAAAATCTATTTGCAGTAAATATTGTACAAGGTTAAAATCTACAGACTTTCCTGTTCTTAATATAGCCAATGAGATTGAGGTTTTTTGGAGCAGAGAAACCAGTGAGGGCATGCAAGGAAATGAGTGGGTCAACTTCAAGCGGGTCAGCAGGCTCTTGGGTAGCATCAGGAAGGGAGGGCTCTTCAACAAGGGGAACTATCACATCTTCTTCAACAACATCTTCTGAAATTTCCATAAGAAGTTTTTGTTCCTTACACTTGTTCCCCGAAAAATATTTTTCATCACAATTATAGAAAATACCCTTGAGTTGGAGTTCATCCATTTCATCCCTAGTNGAGGGAAGGATTTGTGGGTCAAGGGTCAGGAACAAAAGAGGTTTTTTTGTTCTGGGAAAAAACAACTTGTTGGTCCTCTTTGGCACATTTAGTAGCTTCCAACCAAGTCTGAGGGCAAGCCATGAGAACATGGGCTTGTATTTGATCCTTTAGGCCACTGATAATGCATTCCTGAAAGAAAACATCTGACATGCCCTTGGTTTGAAAGGCCAAATGCTCAAAAGAAGATATAAAGTCTTCCATTGTGCCTGATTGTTTCAACTTGGTCAAACAACCGAGATAGTGGGTATCAGTGTCAAAGCATTCATAGAGATCGACAACAAACTGTGTCCAAGCAATATACCCATGATGTGAATTTTTACACCATTTCCACCATTTCCAGTGTTCAAGATCCATATAGAGAACAACATAGCAAAGTTTGGTCAACTCATCAGTTATTCCATGCAGAGAAAAATAATGTTCCATTTGAGTGACCCAGCCCATGGGATCGGAGCCATCAAATTTATTGACCTCAAAACAGGGAAGACGAGATTCATGATGAAAGGATTTGGATTGAAAATGTAGAGAATGAGAGGAATTAGCACCATCTAGTTGGTCCTAGGAGGAAGGACCCAGAGTTTGGTTCAACAACTAGTTGACAGCAGACTTGAGGGTGTTAAATCGGTTCATGAATTTGGCATCCATGGTGTCAAATTGTTGCTAGACTTGGGTCTCGAATTTTTCAAGGTGTGAATTGGTAGATCCAATCTTGAATGTCACTTATTTGAGGGATTCCTTGGTTTTATTGATGGAAGCTTGCATGTCTTGGTTGTGAGTGTTGGCCATTTGGAGATGGGTAGTGCTGGTAAGGGAAAATGGGTGGGTGGGACCACAGAAAAGGACTTATAAGTGATAGGTACCACTACGATCAGGGAAATAAGGGGAATATAATGGAAGAGGTGGAAAAATAGGGACGCTAGGAAGGGGTCGGGTCCACTGAAAAAAATGCTTAAAAATGAAAGGTATGACTACAATCGGGGAGAAAAGGGGAATCCAATGGGATAGGTCCCAAATAAGTGTGTCGGTAGGACCACTATACATTTTTTTTTACTTTTGCAGAGTTATACTCTGATCTAAAGAATATTGCAGTGATGAAATGCCCAAATTCTTAACAGGAAGAAATATGTAGTAATATCGTAACTCGAATGCAGGAGGTAAGGTTGCACGACAACAATCTTGTCTATTTTGTTTTTGTTTCCATCCCAAGGGTTAGGGTATTCAGAGTTTCTACAGACAAGGTTTTTCCCTGTGCTATAGCTCTCCAATATACATGTGAGGTCCAACAGTAGTACTCGGACCAATATCTTAAGTTACCAACTAAGGAGGCTAGACGTTGCCCTTATCCATACTACCTAAATACCCAGGTACTAGAGAGTATATTCACAAGTGTTGTTCTCGGTGACATTATAGCATTCAGGTGATCGATTAGTTTATCTACAGAGGGCTTCATGAGAGCTAGGTTGATCTGTATACAGGTATTGTCTGATGCGCTACAACTTGAAGGGGTACCAACAAGGGGTTACAAGGGTGGAAAACAATGTGCGCTTAAGTACCACTTGTATTTCTTGCATGTATGCTTCCCCAACCATGGATTTATGTGCTGAATGAAAAATCTATGTAGCTTTAAGACGTTGGAATACGTCTCTACCCTGGAAAAAAAATTAACCACAATTTTCTGCCAAGTAAAGTGCTATGATAGCACTTGTAAGGTACCAGATCTATTATATTAGAAAAAATGAGAAATAATCTAGAGAATAACACCGATATAGAAACAAAATACAAAAATATTGCAAAGATAACAATGGAGCAACAAATTATATGGAACCACAACACCAGAATTATACCTTTATTGATAGAAAACAATGTCCACTTGCCTCTTCAAGGGGGAAACCTCCAGCAGAGCAGAGATCTATTACAATAATTCTCAAGACAAAAATTCTCATACCCTATACTCCTATTTATACTAAATATATCTATCCAAAAGAAAAATCTAGAGGAAGATCCTTCTAGAAGTGGAAGATTCTATTAGGTCTTCTTACATTTGACTTATTCTTCCTTATTGCTAGGCCTTATTAATATTGGCCTTTATTACATGGAAATATATTATTCTACCTACGTGAGGGGTTAGATAGGTTAGGTCCCTAACACAAACCTAGTAAAGGAAGAAGTAATGAGAATACTTGGTGAAGGCAAAAGCAGTGAGTAGACTCGGTGAAGGCAGAAGCAACAAGAAAACATGGTGAAGGTAGAAGTAGCAAGTAGACTCGGTGAAGGTTGGTGCAACTCACACAAAGATATCAGTGTCTCTTACTAAGTTGGTGCTTAGCGGTGGGTATTGGTGTCTCTAGTAGATTTGTCTACAAAGATCTGTAAGAGTAGTTTGGTGTCGTTGAAACAAAGATATTGGAATCTCTTGCTAATTTGGTTTTTAGTTGTGGGTATTGGTGACTCTAGTAGATTGGTATCTATGAAGATTTGTACAGGTAGATTGGTGACTACAAGGATTTTTACCAATGGGTATTGGTGTCTCCAGTAGGTTGGTGCCCACAAATATTTGTAAGAATAGGTTGGTGCCTACAAAGAATTATAAAGAGAAGTTTTGTGGTTTTCTCTCGAAAGGGTTTCCACATAAATATTGTGTTCCATGTTATGCATTTAATATACATCATATATGATTGTTTTCTTATGGTTTATGAATGTTTGATAAAACAAAAAAATGTCTTATACTGATTCACCCACCCACCCTCTGTATAAGTGTGTACAATGTTCTTTGAGTATGATACATAGTGATCTACACATCTCATCAATATAATGTTTACCACAAGAGCATGGTATTGTATAAACACCCTTATGATGTTTTGGGCTAATGGAATCTTTTTCACAATTCAATAATCTTCTAAGAGTGTTGGGTGGACTAAAGGTGACTCTAATATTTCCTTTCTTTAAAAAAAAATCAATTTTGTTTATTTTTCCTTTGATGTAAGGTAACATGATCTTCATTATTTCACCAAATGGCTCACGAATGATCTTATTTCCACCCATATCTCTTGAGACTACCTTCTTCAATTGATTTTTTTTATATCCATTATTCCTAAAGATAGTATCCAAGTGATTAAGTTCTTCTTATACATTATCACCATCAAAAACCCTAATAGCATGAGTTACTAGTGTATTGATGACCCCAATTTTTTAAGTAGGGTGCTGGTGAGACTCAACATGGAGATACATGTTAGTATGTGTCTTCTTACAATACACTTGATGTGGTAATGAACCATAATTTTTCTTAAAGATGAGGATATCAAGGAATGGAATGATATTGTTGTCCTCTATTTCCATGGTAAATTTAATGCTCTCTACTTGACTCTTAAGATGATCTTTGAACCTGTCAAGGATTTCTCTACCATGTGGAAAAATTACGTAGGTATCATCTAAAAATATCTTCCAGAGCTTGGTTTTAAGAGGGTGGGTTTCAATATACCTCTTTTCAAATCACTCCATGTATAGGTCAACTACAATTGGTGACAATGGAGATCTCGTCGATACTCCTTCAATTTGTTCATAGATATTACTTTGAAACTAAAATATGTTGATGTAAGGTGCACCTTAACCATGGTTTCATTTTCCTCATATGTGATATCCTTGATAACATTGATGGTATCATTTGTTGTAATTTTGGTAGAGAGTGAGACTACGTCAAAACTGACTATCATATCCAGATTATCAACACACATATTCTTGATTTCATTAATAACATGAGAAGAGTCTTTGACATAGGAGTGAGTCATCCCAACTAGATTCTTGAGTTTATTGGCAAGATATTTAGCTTGTTCGTACCTAGAAGAGACAATGGTCTTAAAAATGGGTCTTAGCAGAACATTGTCTTTGTGAATTTTAGGCAAACCATGTATTCGAGGAACCACAATGTTTTTAGGAGTTAGCTTAGCCTTCAGATCATCATCAAGAGAGGAATTCTTTATATAAAGTGTAACCTCTATGGTGATTTTATTGTTGGGATCTCTATTAAGTTTTTTGTAACTCCCATTGCTCCGTAAATTGTCTGACATATTGTCGTCATAATCTTTTATATTCATAATTACAATGGTGTTTCCTTGTCATCCTTCATTACCATTATTTCTTTATTTTTCCTCAAATTCATCAATGCCATGGCTTCATCCCTATTAATATTTTCTTTTGGAGGTTTGGCATTTCTAATTAAAACAACACATTCTTGTCTCAACTCTTCTGCTTTGTCATTTGGGAGATTAAAAAAAATCATGTTTTCAATGTCACACAATAATTCTTTGACTAGTATTTTCTTGGGTGCTACAAAGAAGTTTAGACCATATTCCAAAACCCTATGCATGACATCATCTAATATGGTGTTTGAGAGGTTAACCACATTCGTCTTTTTATTGGTATGATTGCCAACTGTTTTAGTTTTCAATTTTTGAATTTATTTTCAAGTTTTAGTGTAGTCTCATTTAAAACACATTCCATACATCCAGTTGATGTGAACTATAACTTTAACCTTAAATCCAATTTGATTTTACTAGCCAACATCAAATTTAATGCATACAATCTTTTAGACATCAAGTTGATGGACTTGCGTAAGTTTTTAATTTCAGATCTAACCAGTGATAGACTCATATTTTTTAGGACAATGAAATTTATGGATGTATTTATCTCATGTTTGATTTTGGCGAAGACTGAAATAATTTTAGCATCACATGAATTCTTTAGGAATGAGAGATCAACCAATTTTTGAGCCATTTTAATTCTTGTCCTTTCTAAACAGCGATATCATTTGAAACAAATACCTTACACATCCACTATGAGCCATTTCTAAGAGAAAATTACGGTCACAAATGCACTATGCATTGTGACAAACCCACACTACATCTAAATAGGAGGCATAGGATCAATTGCCATATGGTTACAGAACTACCAAGTTCAAAAAGAAAAAATGATGGCATAATTATCCCATACTAGAAGAACATCATCATATACATGATGTACATTGTAATAAAAAAATCATGTTGACGAATGATGGTGATGAGTTTTACCTCGCTTGTCATCAAGTAGCAAGAAGCTTGATTAAAAATCGTAATCTCGCTTATCGCAAATTGAAAAAAGTCATACATGCAAAAAAAAAAATGCAATGACACATTTCCTAGGGAACACAAATATCATATAGCTAGTGGAGAATACCATCAACATCTATGGCATGCACATTGTAAGCAAACATTGGTGTTGACAAATAGTGATTCCATCTTTGACATGGCTTGTCATCAAGTGAAATTGAATTCGAGTAACAAGTGTAAGCTCACTTGCAACAAATTGAAAGATAACATACATGACAAAAACAAATTTGATTACATAGTTCCCACTAGACATGGAACCGATAAGAGACCAAAAAATAACATATCATATATTAAGACAAACATTGTGCAATACCAACAATGAAAAACAAAGGGTAGCCACTAGGCATGTCCATCTAAAAAAGAAATATGCAAAGAAAATTTATATGAAACGAATTGAAGACACCCCTAGGAACACATGTGCAATTTGTGAAGAATTGCACTTTGCAAATAACATTAAATGTTTCACCCAAGACTTGGAAAAAGAATATGTAATCTTGAAATTAAATGATAGAACATTCTCTACTGGAAAAACATGTATTGCATGCAAAAGAGCACTTCAAAATGGAAAACTACTACAGTTTGCAACACCTGACCAAATAAGATATAACACATTGATACCAATTGTAAGTACATTTTCAAAACTTGAAGAGAGACTTGTATTGTTATAAATTTCATTTGCACATATAGACCATGGGGTTATAAATGATCCCAAATGGGCTTGATAGGATCAATTATCAATGTGCTTGTCCATATGGATGTTGTGTAGAAAGCATTGCCACAATTCATGAATAAAACAATGACAAAAGCCGTTGCACCAGAGAGTTGAGTGAAATAGAAGAATGCATACCAAATAGGTAAAGTACGTGTAAACATTATCATGAGAGCATTAAAATAATTATGTTCTAAAATTGTATATAAGGCTAAAAAGATCCATATAAATGATGACTAGAATCATGTTCTTGAACAAGACGATGACAACTCCATGCAAAATGCAAACACTAATAGTGAAAGTGATACATATAATGAATCTAGAAATGAAAGATCTACTAAAACATTAATACATGGATTCATAGAGTCACAACACATCCATGATTTGCAGGAAAAGATCGTCGAACTTGCACCTACTGAAGGAAAAATTCCACTTGGGATTTTCAAGGACAAATACGTAGAAGAAATGAACTTCCCAACACTATTCTATAGAGATCCACATGTTGATAACATTAAAAAAACATTTAGCTACTAAAAAATAGTACAATGGGAATTTTTGCAAGAAAACAATGATTTCTCATATCACACGACAAATTTGTTTTTCAAAACAATGCCAATAACAATTGACAAAGTGATATCTTGCATATGGATTCAAATAAGAAAAGGAAAATTAAGAGGAAGAAAGATATTAGCAAGAGATGCCAAGTGCAAAGAAAACTTAGAGAAAATATTAAATATGATATTGAATACATATATTTCAAGAACATTTGCATCTCTCCTGACTACTTGCAACAAATAAAGAAAAACATATTAGTAATGATCTGACAATTGGGGCCTCCAACTTTTTTTGTCACATTTAAAAGTGCATAGCATCAATGGAATCCATTAGTGACTATCCTAACCAAGTTGTATAGGAACAAAAAAAAAGAGAAAGCAAACTGAAACATTGGAAAACAATGACATTGATTTCCTCATAAGAAAAGACCCAGTCACATGTACTCATTACTATAGACATAGAATC
>SNQJ01S0198860.1:0-15842 GCA_010110895.2 Picea sitchensis
GGTGTACTTCCCTATTCAGTAAGGGGTCTATCTTTCCTAGCTCATATTGTCTAATTAAATTTTGTAACTCTTGTACAATGCTTTCATCCTGAATCAACTTAATACAAGTATATAAAACTTCCATGAGCTTGCTTACCTCTTTTCCTTCTTTTGGTGAAGCAAATTGATCAAATGCCAGAGGAATTCCATATTCTTTCACTTCTGGTATTGTCTTTGATGAAGAGCCTTGGTCTCCTCTGAATTCTTTTCTTGCCTCCTCAAAAATTTGTCTTTCTTTCTTTGCGTCAAACATTTGTGTCTTCTCTGTAGCTTTCTAGATTCCTGAATCTTCTGTATTCTTCCCTTGGGTCAGTCTATCTTCTCCTGTAACAACACCCCCTCTGTTTATAATAGTGACTCTAGTGTCTTCTCCTCGAGGCTCATCATATATCAGTTGCACTTGCAGGTTCTGCTGAGGTCCTCGTCTCTCCTGAAGCTTAGCTAGCAACACAAGAATATCTTCTATAATATGTTAAAATGAGCTACAGTAGTTGTAAGTGGTACAAGGGTTCTGAAAATCCCTTGCAAGGTGTCATGGTTGTGTGCAGTTATAAAAGATGATCTGTCCTCGGCCTCGACCCATTCCTCCTCCTCATCCTCTTCCTCTAAATCCACCACGAGGATTGAATTTTCCTCTCCCAGGAGAGTTATATTGCGTAGTGTTCCCTTATTGTTGTACTTCGCTTTGAATCTTGTATATGTCTCTCGACCTTTCATGCATGAGATCGTAAGCCCTAAAATCCATATCATCATGTCCTACGAACTTACAGAATGTACAGTAAAAATTTGTAGGTGTCTGAACATACTTTTGCATGTAGTAGCACTCACCAGGGCAATGCCTGTTTCTGCATACCTCGCACCAAGGTAAGGTGACTTTCTTAAAAAGGCTCGGAGCTCCAAAAGCCAAGTATTCATTGAATAGGGGACAATGTTCCTTTTCATTGCCTTCTGATTTACATCTGACACACCATATGTCTTCTCTTTTATCTTTTCCCTTGTCTTTCTTCATATCTTCGACCCGTAGAGACAAACTAGTCAGTTGACTCAAGATCTGACTCATACCTAAGATGGATTCTTCCATAGGGGTTGATTCTAATTCCATGGCAATCTCCAACGCCTCAGACTGCGAAGCAATATTATTTTGCATCAGAGGGGCTTTGATGTGTGGTAAGAGGTAAGCAATGAACCATTCTTTGTTCTATTCATCTGGGATCTAAAAAGTCAATCGTCTTGTTAAGGTTTTGAATCTCTGATCAAATTCCCAAACGGGTTCGGCCAACTTCTTCTTAATCTCCTTTAGTTCTGTAATACATTGTGACTCCGACTTAGGTTTCTTGAACTCTGCAATCAACGCATTCTTAATATGATTCAGTGGCTTAGGCTATGAATGTCCTTGAACAAGCTTCATGTACCAACTTAGTGCGTGATCCCTCAGAGTGGTACTAAACTGGGTTCTTTTGACAGCTTCGTTAGTGACATTTTTAATATTTCATATGGCTTCACATAGGAACCAGTGTTGATCAGGATCTTCAGATCCATCTCCCCTAAATATAGGAAGCCTCATCTCATCTGCCATAGATCTTCCTAGGGTTCCTGACTGAATATGTGGTGGACTACTCTTGACAGTGCTCTGGACACTCTGGTGATTGGGATTACTCTGGTTGCTTAATACTATTGAATCAATAGGAGGGATAAGAATACTTACTTCGAAGATCGGTGCAGTTTCTGAGGTTTCAGATTCTCCCCAGTGAAGCTCTTCAAATTTTCCTTCCTCTGCCCTAGCGGGTTCTGAATGTTCTTCGTCTGTCAGGTCTGCCTCTTCTCCACTATAGAAACCCTCCTCCTTGTAGTTATTCTTAAACAGGTTTGCAAGGTGAAATTATCGGAACACTCTCCCACTGCATGTAGGTCCATCTTATGTGTCGTTGTCGCTATTTGAATTCTTGAACATTAGCATTTCTAGATCTAACCAATCTATTGTATCTTCAAGATGTTCTTCTCATGCAATAGAATCTTGAGTCTCAACTTCAGGATCCATTATACCCTTCGCAACAGGGCTATCTTCTCTGAAACTCTGAGTGGTTGTGATGCGGATGATCATCTTAGGGATGGCTTGGGGTCTCTTACTTGAGATTTGTATTCCTCGTGGGGACGAGGCATATGCTCACACTTTCTTCTGGCTCAAGACCGAGCCAAAATCGATGTGGTTTCGGGAAGACAATCCTCCATTGAATGGGCGCTTAGAGAAAAGCAACCCCAAGAGTTGGTTACCTCATGAAAATTCTCTCCCTCAACTGCAAGGGTTTGGCGAGCCCGGCTAAAAAATTGTCTCTGAAAAGACTTGTTTCTGTAAACAACCCAGACATAACCTTTCTCCACAAAACCATGGGAGTCAATGAGGTAGTGGTACGTTCTTTGGAAGCACTTCTTCCTGGTTGGTCGTTTGTGGCATTTGATGCCAAAGGATGCTCTGGGGGTCTTTCCATAGGATGGATACTCAAGAGCGATAGATGTGATAGTGTTTGGGGCTTTGAATCGGGGATTGGTCTCATTTTATTCTCTGGGGAGCTAGGGCGTGCCTTGGTGCTCATCAATATTTATGGTCCCTATGCTAAGTGGAAATGATATTGGGATTCTCTGGCCTTATTCCCTTGGGTTTATTAGGCAGGGGATATTTTGGGAGGGGACCTAAATTTTTCCTTGGGAGTGGCGGAGGTCTGGGCCCCCCGATGAACTCCAGATCCCTTTACTATCTATTTCACGCATTATCTTGATAACTTGGGATTGTTGGATCTGCTTCCAGTTAAACTACAACCAACTTGGAGGAATTTGAGGACTAGTGATGCTAGAGTAGCAAAACGTTTGGATCGCTTTCTATTGTCGGAGGACATGGTTGACTCCTTGGGCCTTGACCGTCAATGGCTTGCTAGTGGGGGAGAATTAGATCACACCACGATTGTTTTGGAATTAAGGGGCAACACTTGACGCACACCCAACCCCTTCAAATTATTCAAAGGTTGGCTAAAGTATCTTGAGTATTAGACCTTAGTTCACAATTTGTGGGTTCCCATTGGACCTCTACACAACTCGCATGCAACAATTATTTTTATAGAAAATCTAATGAAAGTTAAACAGGATACCATCTCATGGGCGCATGAGAAAAGAATAAAAGATGATCAGGAGCTTCTCTCTCTTGAAAAGAAGACCTTGGACTGGCAGGTTGAACCTGATATTGGCTTCAGTTTCAAGGAAGCTAGGGAAGAACTTGCTCAAGTGGAACTTCAGTGGAGAAATATTTTGGCTAACAAGGAAGCTTTATGGACACTAAAATGTAGGGTTATTTGGATCGCCTGTGGAGATGAGAACACAAAATTATTCCATAATTTTTCCAAAGGTAGGAAATTGAATAATACCATTTGGGGTCTCACTCAGAGGGATGACCAACTGGTCAACACTTTCTAAGCGGTCTCAACTTTGGGGATCTCTCATTTTAAGGAACTGTTCAAACCTCAGTCGAGCTCCTCAATCGGGGAAATTGTGAAAGAAACCAGATTCTTCCCACGTTTTATGGACGAAGAGGAGAGGGATTCACTAATGGCTCTGGTCATTGAAGAAGAATTACTAGCTGTCATGAAATCCTTCCAGAAAGGGAAGAGTCCAGGTCCAAATGGATGGTCGATTGAATTCTTTCTGGGATTCTTTGATTTGTTAGAGAACAATATTCTAAAAGTAGTGGAGGAATATCGACAAAATGAACATATTCATGAACCTTTAAATGCCACCTTTATTGCTCTAATCCCAAAGTTTGATAATCCAGATACTTTTGATGAATTTTGTCCGATCTCTCTCTACAACTGCATCTACAAAATCATTTCAAAAGTCATCAGCCTTCATTTAAAAGATACTCTTTCATGACATATCTCGAGGGAACAGTTTGGGTTTCTGAAAGGAATATTGATCCATGAAGCAATCAGAGTGGCACAGGAAGGTCTACACAACATGAAACTTAAAAAACTCAAAGGTGCAACAATAAAAATTAATCTCTCAAAGGCTTTCAACAGGGTAAACTGGTTCTATATTCGCATGTTGTTTATTCATCTTGGGTTTAGAGTAGCCTTTACAAATTGGATAATGGCTTGTTTATCCTCAGTTTCCTTTTCTCTCCTGATCAATGGCTCAACCACTGCTTTTTTCAAGGCGGAAAGAGGGCTTAGACAGGGATGTCCCCTTTCTCCACTTCTCTTTATGTTAGTCGCAAAGTGTCTTAGTCATTACTTGAACGAAGCCAAATCTGTTGGAAGCTTTAGAGTCATCAAAATCTCTCAGGGATTATACATATCACACTTACTCTTTGTAGAAGAAATTTTAATACGCTGTGATGGCTCAAGACAGGATATTGGAAAATTGTGGGATGGTCTATTACTCTTCAAACAAGCCATTGACATGGAAATAAACAAACAAAAGTCAAGTATCACTTTCTCTTCGTTGGATGAAGAGGAAACAATTTACATTGTGGAGAGACTTCCCTTTCAAGTCCTTGATATTGATGAAGGGTTGAAATACCTCAGATTTCGATTAAAACCAAATGATTATAGGAAGATCGATTGGCGATGGCTAATAGCTAAATTGGAGAAACAACTTAAATTTTGGAGCCATCGATGGCTCTCAAGGGTTGGGAGGCTAGTATTACTAAAGTCGGTTTTAGAAGCTATTCCGGTCTACTGGATATCTTTAGCCTGGATTCCCAAAGGCACTATGGATAAATTGAGGAAATTGTGCTTTACTTATCTTTGGCAAGGAAATAAGGACAAAAAAGTCTTACCCTGGGTTCGCTGGGATTGGATTGCAAATCCAAAGGCCCTCGGTGGATGGGGTCTGAAGAATATTTTCTTCTTCTCTACAACTCTTGCAAGAAAAACAACCTAGGTTATCAGGTAAGTTTCCTATATAATATTATCTTGTAAACAGAGGTTGCAAAACTCAAAACAAGTAGGATGTTGGCTTAGAAACAACCATCCAAGAGTGTATAATATCACATTTTAGTGGTATAAAGTTATATCATGGGAAAAGCATAGATATTAAGGAGAAAGAATAACAAATAGCAAAGTACACACTCATTGAATTTGAAAATGAAAATTGAAGTAAGGTTGAAGGATGATAAGATGTAGAAAAATGATATTGCAACACTTTAGAATAAAACCTATTTTATCATTTATGTTTAAGATATTAGTAGTAATAAAAAATATAAAGTCTATTATATGTTAGGACCACACAATGTACCTTTTTGCCCATACTTTTTGCCACCATTACACTCTTGTTCACTCACATTTAAACTCATATTATCACTTTATCCTATTTTTCCAAAGGTATACAATGCCTCTTCTCTTTACTATACGTTTAATCTGTTTTGCATATAATTTTACATCACTCTCGTACTTAACCATTGATTAGAAATGAATAAGTGTTGAAACAGTTCAAACTGTAGATTAGAATTTGAGGCCTGTTGCTGAAACAACAACTCACAGAAGTTGTTACATAGTCCAGGGTCGACGATGCTGAAACACAGAAGTTGTTACACAGTTCATGGTCGACGATGCTGAAACACAGAAGTTGTTACACAGTCCAGGGTCGACGATGCTAAAACACAGAAGCTGTTACACAGTTCATGGTCGACGATGCTGAAACACAGAAGTTGTTACACAGTCCATGGTCAACGATGCTGAAACATAGAGGAAGTTGTTACACAGTCCATGGTCAACGATGTTGAAACACAGAGGAAGCCGTTACACAGTCCGTGGTCAACAACAACTCACACAGATTGACTACAACAGCTGCACCGTGAGCCAAGCACCAACCATCGCTGCTACTTGAGAAGTGCTGAAACAGTCAGATGCAAATCCCGTGGCTGAAACAACCCACGATTTGCGATGCCGAAACAACATAAACCAACAGTAACAAGAAAGAGTTGTTACTCCAGCCGTAACAACAACACCTCACTCAGCACTCGTAATAGTATTCTGTTGCGGGAGACTACGATATCCTATTCCGGTTTAGAAAGTCGATCTGACTAAGAATAGGACTCAGATATACACCTGTAATTTTTGATCAATTGTATCGAAGGGATTCCCTCTTTAAATAAGAGGAAATCATCATTCGAGAGGATCTTCTTCAGTTTTTTTGTACTAAGAAGGGTTTACAGAGAGGGACGCACTTTATTTCATATTGTAATATGATACCTTGACAGATGAATAAAAGACTGTTTTGAGCATCTTTCTCTAGCCTCTTCGTTTCAGAGGAATCTTGTGAGAAGGGAGGGCCCACTTTCTTCACAAGATTCACCCATTAGCTTTATAGTGTGCTAGTATTATTTCTGTTTATGCCTTGAGTAAAATTTGTTTTGCTGAAACACTACTTTATTGAACTCTGTCTTGCTGCTACATTGTTTTCATATGATTCATGTTTGGGTAACTGTTAATCATTCTAGTTAGCAATCCTGTGTGATGAATTATGAAAGCTTGGTAATCAGAGACTTGTGCTGAAGGTTCCTGCTTGGGAATTAGGGTCCTGTTCTCTGTTAGAAATAGTTAGCTTTCAATTGCTTTCATGAGTGTGTTAATCAGAGACTTGTGTTGAAGGTTCCTGCTTGGGAATTAGGGTCATGTTCTCTGTTAGAAATAGTTAGCTTTCAATCACTTTCATGAGTGTGTTAATCAGAGACTTGTGCTGAAGGTTCCTGCTTGGGAATTAGGGTCCTGTTCTCTGTTAGAAATAGTTATCTTTCAATTACTTTCATGAGTGTGTTAATCAGAGACTTGTGTTGAAGGTTCCTGCTTGGGAATTAGGGTCCTGTTCTCTGTTAAGAATTAGTTAGTCTTCAACGTGTGCTAATTGTTTCAGCCAAGCAATGATTTCATAAAGTGTGATGATTGAAAACAGGTGCTGAAGATTCCTGCTTGGGAATTAGGGTCCTGTTCTCAGAATAGTTAGTCTTTCCTATTGCAGCATCTTGTTGTCATTTTAATGTAATCCAGGATTCTTCAATTAATCATTTCTGTAAATTTGAGCTCTGTAATAGGTAGATTTATTTTCTGTAATTCAAGTTAGAACTTCAGTTCATTCAAAGCAAGTGTGATTAATATAGATCCCTTTACTACAACTCTAGGTTGCTTTTGGAATTGAGAATATATAGTGCGTGGTTACCTTTGAAATAAACAGACTTCCCTGGGTTGACAATTTATGAAGCAAGATTGTTTAGATTAAATAAGTAATTATAGTGACCAACATTATATAGGTAAGAAAATGAGCAAAATATTCATACCCAATAATGGAAGCACTCATTCTACTAAAATTACTATTGTTTTTTCAAAATGTGTCACCATCTACATTTTCCTTTGCTTGAACCTCCATTTGGAGCTTGGTTTCAAGAAGCAAACATCATTGTACAACCAAATAAGATGTTGAATATTCTCCTACCTTCTCCACCTTCTTCATACTCCGATACGATTGCATTGATTCCCCCATGTCATGTAAAAATCCAATCCTTAAAGCCTCCACCCATTCTCTAACTGTTAATGGAAATTTCAACATCATTTCAATACTTCAATGCAATTTTTGTAGCCTTTGCCTAGATTTCCTAGATCTTAGAACTCTTCACAAAGTTCACTGGCTAAACTTGAAACCTCATCAATTGTCAGCGTTAGAATTCCATCCATTGTTAACATTGTTAACATTGTTTTCCATAGACTGCCTGCATGAAATGACCTTAGAGATATTTTTTCAAAGAACAAGTTCAAGAATATGTTGTAGAAGAATTCTTAAAGATTTATTCATTGAATAAATGAAGACTCTAGGCCTCCAAAATAAGGTGTCTTTTTGTAATCTTTGAAAATTTCAAGGCTGAGGAAAAAAGGTTTTGGATTTCACTTCATGAGCTGCAAGTACTCCTAAAAATAAGCATGTCTTTTTGCAGAAATATTTTCCAGGGCACTCTCATACCTATGCAACATGCAATCTATAGTATATCACATAACCGGGGGAGACATGTTCAAGTTATTGCAAAAAAAGAAGGAAATATTTTGGATCAGACTCAGAGTTGAAGGCAACAATGACATCAAGATGCAAATTATAAAGGCCCAATGCTACAAGGAATACACCATCTAGATTTGTAAGACAAAGAAGATGCTTAGGATATTATTTTGCGCTTAGATTTTATTTATCAAAAGAACCACCTCCATCATTCATCGAACTTGCAATCTTTTCTTCACACAACTTCTTAATTGTTTTTATGCTTCTTCCAACTTAGAGGGATCATTACAATCCAATGTGCTCAAAATGCACAATTCCCTTGTGGGGATTTTTAAAACCTGTCATTCAAGTGCCTTCCTTACTTCTTCTTACAAAACATTCCATGCCTTACTATTTTTTCCCAAAATCCATTGGTGACTATAGATTTCACATTGACTCATAAGGTCCATCTCCATGGAATATTTCATCCATGATTGCCATAAAGAGTAGGTCTTGGCTTGTGGTATAAATAAATTGACTTACCACCTCTTGTATCTTTTTCACGATACTCGCATCAAATGTGGAACTAGTATATTAGATACTACAAATTATCCAACCATTCACTCATCAACTCCAAATATCAAGACATTTAAGTTTTCACAATCATAAACATCAATAGTGTGCATCCAAGGGAAACATSACAAAMKYCTCCCTTCAAATTTAACCATTTTTCTCTATAYATCTTTGCATTTTCCATATTTAKTCCTTCTTTTGATGTGCATGAAATAATATCACCATTCACAAGTTAAATGAACATTGCACATATTGTTTAGGATTTGCAACAATGGTTGCCACCGCGATTTCTCTAATTATCACAAACCTAATGAAGAATATGAATGTAGCCATGTGATATGTTAATAATATTTTCTTTATCAACATTTGTAATATCATAGATAGGGCCTTTTAATAAGATTTTATTTATAAACATTTGCAATATCATAGATAGGGCCTTCCGATTGATCCCAAATATCCATATTTGAAAATTTCATAATTATAACTAAAATGCCATCAGACAACCAAATGATTCATTGAGCCTCTAGAAGTGAAAGCCATGTTAAGAAACATAAGAAAACTTGAGATTGAAGACTTTGTAGGAGACACACAAGAAATTCTCAAAATGGGGTGACAAACACATTACACTATCAATAGGAAAGGTTGTGGACTCATCACAAAAAACATTGCTCCAACAAATATTTGGGGAGCTAGCTAATACTTGCAATCCAACAAATAACATGCATTGGTTTTTATGACCCTTCCTGAAAACATTTAGTTGTTCTTTTTCAATTTTGGCTCCTCATAGTTCATATATGTCAAATGAACCTCTATCTAGACATAATTCAAAATATTCACACACTACTTTCTCCATGTTATTGTCTTTATTCAAATTAAAAAATAAAATAGAATTAAAAAAAAGTCAAAATGAAATAATTTTTTTTTAAAATTATGATAATTTAATTAAAGATAATAGATTACATGGCACAAAAGGGATAGAAAAAAACTTTAAAAAACAACGTGAGTCAAAATGGAAGAAAAGAAAAGCATAAAAACACAAAAGGGATAGAAAAAAGCTTTTAAAAACAAAACCAAAAAGCGAGTCAAAATTGAAGAAAAGGAAAGCATAAAAGCCCTTTTTGGATTTACAAGCTTTTTTAGTTTTCTTACCACTTTCACTTTCTTTAGTCTCGGCTGTTGTAGACTCGTTCTTTACACTTTCAGACGAATTGTTTTTCCTCATCCTTTCTAAAATCCCAATTAGAGAGGCACTCAGATGCTCCGTTCTGTCGAAAAGATGGAGATTTCTTTATACCCAATGCATTCAGGAGATCTGGAGGCATTTCATTTCGAAATGCGGCTGCAAAGAGGGTTATTACGCTAACAACAAATGGTACTTTAACCTTCAAAGTGTATGGAAATGGGTTAGATGTGATGCCTACAGGAATGCCCAACACCTAAATCTCTGCACCGCCAGCACTTTTCTCCTTCATTCTCATCCATTCTCATCGAAATGCGATTGGAGTGGAATGTTTCAAGAATTTTCCAGCATCTTACAATGCAGAGGGGAAGAAATGTGACTGTGATTCGATTGGAGTGGGATTAGGCGGTATACAGTATCTCAGAGGAGAGATGCAATTTCTCTGCGGAGAGATTTCTTGAAATCGTGAGTACTTTCAAAGCGTTGAAGGAGCTCTCATTGATTGCAACGGTAAAAAAGATGATTTCTCTCATTGAGCATTTGGACATTGCTCTCATCTACTGTGCGTCCTTTAATGGTTAAATGTCTTGTGTTATGAAACAATTATTTAAATTATTTAAATTAAATGGTTAAATGTCCGTGGTTATGAAACAATTATTTAAATTATTTTCTTTTGAAAATCGTATCTAGGGCAGTGAACCTGATTTTTGTTTTGATCCAAATGCAGGGTATTTGTCTTTGTCTTATCTATTTCTTCCTTCTTCTCTATTTCTGGTCTGGTCCAGTCCGATATGTCTCTGTGTGGTTGGGCGTCTTAGTCTGTGTGTGGTATGGTGTCTGAGGCCGAGTTTGTCTATTTATATTCCTATGCTTTGTGTGCGACAGGGGAGGAGGCAAATGGATTTTGATCATTCACAACTTAAAAGAAGACCACTGAGCTGTTGAACAGTGACTGTGCTTTTAATAATGGTTTCTTTGAATTCCAGGTACATCTTTTTATTTTTCCCTCTGTTCTCACAGGCTCCATACTTTGCTTTTGTAAATTCGTTTCAAAAATTTAAATCTATGTCTATCTATCTCAAATGTCATGCACAACCTTCCTTTCATTCTCGTCAAAATTATTCAAAGTTGAATTAAGGCTTTAGTTAAATTTTTAATGTTATATTATACAACGTTGAATTAAGGCTTTAGTTAAATTTTTAATGTTATGTTGTTGTTATGGATAGGAACATCCATTTGGAAAGAAAGATCAATGCTCTCTTTTAATAATCGCAGGGCTTCAGTGCCAGGTACATTTCTTCTCCCTCGTCCTTTCATTTCAGTGCTTTCTCTTAATAGTCGTTGGGTACATTTCTTCTCAAAATCCTTTGTGCTTTCATTTTAGCAATCCCAGGTCCAGATTTTCTTATGTTAATTCCAACAATCCCATGTTCAGATTTCTTTTTGTTAATTGCATCAATCCGATGTCTAACCTTGCAATCCAATAGCTGCTCTGTTTCCTTAAAATAATTCTTCTCTGTGTGAGTGATAGACGATCTAGACGTGCCTCTACCTCTGTCGTCTGTGGTGTTTCAGCAAACCCAGGTCCAGATTTCCTTATGTTAATTCTGGCAATCCCATGTCGAGATTTCTTTTTGTTAATTGCATCAATCAGATGTCTAGCCTTGCAATCCAATAGCTGCTCTGTCTCCTTGAAATAATTCTTTCTTTATGTCTGTCTCTGTCTGCCTCTGCCTCTGCCATCTGTGGTGTTTTATAGATGTGCTCATTGCTATCGAATATTTATAACCTTTCAGGTTCAAGTTCCCTTACTTTTGACTTTTTATGGAGTGAGAGTAGCCTTCTTAGTATCCAAGGATGATATGTATGATTAGATAATCAAGGTTTGAGGTCTGGGGATATGTAGTAATTTCACCTTGTTGACCAGTAATTTCTAGATTTGAGCATAAAGTTTGCACTGGGATATGGTTCGTTCTTTCATGACAATCCTTGTTCACTAGTAATTTCTAGATTTGAGCATATATAGTTTGCAATAGCATATGATCCATGAAAGCTTCCATGAGAATTCATGTTCTTGGTCCAATGCTTATAGAACTTAAATCTGATAGGCTAATATACATTCATATTAGATTTGAGCATATATAGTTTGCAATAGCATATGATCCATGAAAGCTTCCATGAGAATTCATGTTCTTGGTCCAATGCTTATAGAACTTAAATCTGATAGGCTAATATACATTCATATTTATGTGTAATTTCAATTCATATTTGTGTAATTCAATTTGATTTAACATATTTATAAATTAATAACATTTCATTGTCCAAATTTGTCATGATACTATGATATTGTCCGCATTTGCCCAGATAGGATCAGCTCTGTGAGCCCATTGTAAAGCCCAGATAGGATCAGCTCTGTGAGCCCATTGTAAAGTCTCCATTACATCCTCCTCTGTAATGGAGAATCATAATCGAATTATCGAATTATGTCTACAATATTATGATTATTATCATAATCATTATAATGCCACCTCCAGTCCATTTTGCGCATTACCATGAGAATACATAAGTTTATATGTTCACGTCCTACTGGAACATGTAATACTATTTTAAAAAGTTTAGCCTTACAATAGAAGTATAACATCTATCGAAGTATAACAGTTCTCTCAAGTTCGTCAAATTTGCCAGATATTCCAGTATTTGTTTTGAGAGAAGTCACTGCACAAATATAATGTTAAAGAGCAGACTGTGATTTGTCAAAGTTCATATAATAACTGCAAAAATGACTATAGATATAGTAGCTGGATTAGATAATTTAGATTATGATATTAGAGTAGAATTTTCCATACAGTATGAATAATCAAATAATCAATATCATCACTCTATTTTTATTAAAATATTATAAAAAATCAATATAAATTATATATATAAAAAAAATTTAAAATAAAATATTTTTTTATGATTTGTTATGCTTTTCTGAAATTTAAAAATCTATGTTCTTGATCTATGTTTTTTTTTTTATATCTCTGTTGGAGTATATAATCTTTGGTCTCCAATGCTTATATAACTTAAATCTAATGGTTAAATCCCTAATGGAAAAAAATACATTCATATTTATGTGTGATTTCAATTTGATTTAACATATATAAATTAATAATATTTTGTAAACTAATAATATTTCATTATTCAAATTTGACATGATACTATAATATATGATATTGTCAGCATTTGCCCAAATACTCAGCATGTTATGCATTCAAATTAAAATAATGTTAGAAATGATTTATGTCAGTCCGTTGTAAAGTCTCCATTACAGAAATATTAAAATAATGTTAAATAGGATGTACATACAGAAATTAAAATAATATTAGATAGGATCTACTCTGTAGCATTCTAATGTCTCCATTACTTCCTCCTCTCTTGTATTCTACCTTGACACTGTGCTATTTATTTTTTATTTTTTATGATTATTGGATTTCAATTTAGGTCAAGAATTTATGGATTGATTATTGGATTTTTTGGATTTAAAATATATATTGCAGGCTTAAAAATGAGTTTGTGTTTTTTTTAATGAGGAATAAATTGTTTACATTTTATTTTGAAATATTATTTAAATTTATTTAAAATAATAATAATAATAATTGGTGTATGAGACTTTTTTTATTTTGTGGGATAATGGACTCTCCCAATTCAACTACCACAAAGGTATACATACCTTACCTCTCTTTAGATTTGAGCTTGTGACATCTTAGGAAGAAACACATGTTCTTAACCATTTTTAATTTGTTTAAAAATGGTGTAATAATATTAATAATCTATTTTTAAGATCGTTGTCAAGCTAGATCATTGTCAAGTTAGACATCAAATTGGTGCATGAGACCTTATAGGACAAGGAACCCCCTTTGCTCATCTATTTGACTACTAAAGTATATGGAGATATATATACCCTACCTCTTTTTGATAATATAATTTTATTTTAATTATAATAATTAAATTTATATTTATATCATATTTATAAATCATTAAAAAAATATATTTTATAAATAAAAATAATGTAAAATAAAATTATACAAATGAATTATTATTAATTATGTATATATATCTGAGTTGTATGACTTCAATTTGAGCTAACCAAAGCTCCGAAGAGAAAAATTGTTGCTTGTGCAGAGAAAGCATCAAATCCATTATTAACAATTGGGTATATTGGATAAAGCATATAGATAGATCAAATTAAAATCAAAGTTTAGAAATTAGAAATGATACAATGTACAATGAGAAATTGTTAGTCGAAATCACTTAATATTAAATTTCTGTAGAATGTTAATTTTTTTATTTTTCTAATTACTCTTTAACAATATAGACAAACCCAATTTTTATGATAAATCTCTTTTTGTTAATTTGTTATGATAAATAGCTTTTTATTGATTTGTATTGCGTGTAAAATAATGGGAAGCTCCTTTTATTGAATTTTGTTTTGTTAATTTGTTATGGTAAATCTCTTTTTATTAATTTGTATTATGTGTAAAATAATGGAAATTTTTTTAGTAAGGTAAGTCCCATTTTGAATAACAACATTTTATAATTTAAATTATTTTGAAAAATAAAAGATAAAGTATTATGTTCATTTGTTTTCTTATAATCACTTTGATTATGTGATATGTTTTTTCAGCCTCTCAAATATTAATATTATATTATGTGATATACTTGTTCATTTTCTTAATACATTATAGGAAATGAAAAGAATAATTGATAAAACTTTTTATAAAAGAAAAAATTATATATATATTTTAAATTTTAATATATTTTAGTTGTATAAATTTAATTTAATTTAATTTTTTAATAATTTTATATGTTTTTTTAAATTTTGAAATATTTGTTTAAAAAACTTTTAACAAAAGATTAATAAGAATTAATACATATATCATAATGCATAAGTTGTAATGGTGTAATTCAAAAAGTATAAAGAAAATGGTTTTTATAAAAAAATTAATATATTTTTATTTATATATCATGTCATTGATTTTTCTTATAACAGATGTTAAAATGAGAGTAGAGATTTGTTCTAAACAAAACATAAATATATTTTAGAGACGAGAATTAAACTCATTCCAAAAGCTCTAGAAGGTGCAACACCCCAATTTAATAATTTAAATTAATATCATATAATATTTTGGGTATGTTTTTTAAAATCCTCTTATACTTTCTATAGAAGTTTTATTTTCATATATATATAAATAATTGTAATTTTTTTCTTTTCATTTTTACATATATCTATTTGAAATTTCATTTTTTATATATTTTATTAGTACATAAATTTGGAATAGATAGTTATTTTTTACTTTTTTTCAATTTTTTTAATAATTGTGAGTGAATGAGATTTGTGTTTTTAGTAAATGTTTATTTATTTACTAATTTATCACATTTGTGTAATTGTTTAGCCATTTGAAAACATATGAATTGAGTGTGTGGACTATAAAGTTATTTGAGTGGTATAATGTGAAAAAAATCTATAAAATTGATGATGTGTTTGTAATTGGTTTTTTAATTAAAAGTTGTACAATGTGAAGGGATATACAAAAAATTATTTTAAATTATAAAGTATATTGTTAAATTGTATTTTATATAACATTTTTATTTTTAATGTATATATTTTTTTATGCATGTGTATGGTTTGTGTGTGTATTCTAAAATGATAAAATGTTTTTGTTTGTTAGATAATATGGTTTTGCTTTTTGTTAAATAACATGATTGTTGTTGTTAGAGGATATGATATTGACATTTTTATGTTTTTAATGCCTACTATGTTTATTTGTGTGTAATGTGTTTTTTCTACGTGTTTGTTTCTTGATTGCATTTTTGAATGATATCATGGCTTTATTTGTTACATGATATGATCATGTTTATTTGTGTGCAATGTGTTTTTTCTTGCTTGCATTTTTAAATGATATCATGTCTTTATTTGTTACATGATATGATTATTTTGTTCTTGGCTGTAAAAAATACATGATTGTGCTAGCTAGATTAATGAGGAAGTTGGTGTTATGAAGAG